>JASPKZ010008026.1:600000-866729 GCA_030220185.1 Diploptera punctata | reverse complement strand
ACGATTCATTCAATTCATGTGAATTGAACCTCATAACGTTAAAAATTCCCAAATTTAATATATAAATTGACTTATCCATTATATTTTAAAAATATAAACATGGATTAGAAGAATATATTGTTTAGATTTTGATATTTTAAAAGAAAAGTTGTGATTTTGTTGTTTATTTTCAAGGGGAAGAAAGCAATTAAGCGTTGTGCACAACAGAATTTTAGAAAAACAACGGATATAAAGTCTCGTTTAGAGGATGTAATCCTGGGTCAAGGATCAGCAAGAAGTGAAATGATGATGCGAAGGAAAGGTAATTCAAATTTTTTTGTCTAGAAAATTATTCGAAGTAAATACAGTATTTATGTGTAGATAGTCTATATCCATGTATAAGCCATGCACTAATTTGATAATAATAATTTTAAAAACAAATATTTGCAAGAAACAAGAAAAAATTAGTAGAACTTTTGCAATTAATGGCATAGAGAGAACTTGACATTGCATAAGCAACAAGGGGAGTCAATATTGAAGTGATCGCAAATGAAATAATGTTTTTGAGTTATCAATTGCAAAACAGAGGATTGCATCTCTGGTAGTTTTATAATTACCAGAAATTGGATATTCAAGCATTAAAAAAGGTAGAAATAGGCAAACAAAAAAACTGAAAATTTAAATATGAAATATAAACAGTAATCATAGTAAACAGAGGCTTTTATGATGATCTTGATGAAGATTTTCGGGCTGTAGACCGTGGTCGTGAGGCTTGTAGTTCCCCGACATTTCGCCAGAGGCTTCGCCTGGCATCCTCAAGGGTTGTCTTGAGACTGGCCATTCTGTCCGCTGTCTGTCCTATTTATACGTTCACCGCGATGTGTTCGTAAGTTGTATCTGTTGGTCAGCGTTATGGACTTCCATTGCTCCAATGAGATTGCTGTTTGATGGTCTAGTCGCCTGTATGTTATATCTGCCTTCTGATTGGTCAGCAGTAGGGACCTCCATTGTTCCACTGAGATTGCTGTTTGATAGTCTAGTCGATTGTACTTGTAGAGGTTTTTATATTTTTCAACAGTAACATTATTTACAAAAAAATACAAAATACAAGAATTGTCTTTTTAATTATGTTTATAATTTGTTGCACATAACTACAAGAAGGTGTTTCTTCAGCATTGAAATTTTATCAGAAAATTTATATTCATCAGTTATGTTTTAAATTGGCATCTCATTAAAAATTTTCGACAATAAGGTAGCAATCAACTTGAATACATTTCCTTTATATTGTGATGCTATTTGGGCTGGCTTTTAAATTTTGTTGCCTGTAACGTGACTCTCCTTATATTCAAAGTTAAAATTGGGAAACACATTATGAGGTTCTTAATTAATAAATTAATGAGTCATTTTAACATCTTACCTCATATTTCATGTTTTTCAAACACGGTAACTATAGTTTTCAAATGATCTTGTCATTCATTTTCAACCGCCATTATGACTACCGGATATTCGTTGGAATCTCCCTCTATAACGTTGCCATCTGGTGTTGATTCGATGAACTTCGAGATGAGGTCACGTTCATCCGGAATGTCGAAATTCATAGATTTAAATTTGTTCTTCTGTATAAATATTTTCTCCCAAACTGTCAAATCCAAAGGTTTTTCCAAATGTTTTAAAAATTTAGCTTCTTTTTCAATTCTATGACCTTCCAACAAACTATGTGCTTATATGTTGGAAATATCTGCTGGGATCTTTCTAGGTGCATAAATGTAGTGCTTTCTAGAAGAATTTTCCTCTCGAAGTTTTAATTTGAGAAAGATCAAGGCTGGGCTCCAAATAGTTTGACCATCACATGTATAAAGGAATGTTAGTCGGTCATTTGTGAATAGTGGCCTGGCAAGAGACCAGTACATTTGATCATTGTTCTGATATTGTGCATAGTGATTCAGATTGTTGTGTGTCAGATTTAGATGACTGTTTACTAGTAATATTGTTGTTTCATTAGAACGGAATCCACCTTCCCCTGGATGGCCTGGTGATCGTTTACGCTGGAGAAAGGAACAGATGGCTTATCGACCAAGCTCAGAGCTACCAGAAAGACCACGTGCAGAAATAGAGACAGATGCTCACATCGAAGGGAATCTGGCTACAGAAGTCAGTTTCATAATACTGGACACTTTGGAAAGAATTGTGCAGGTGAAAATGTTGTTACCTTAATTTAATATTTATAACAAATAACACTATGAGGTTTCTTTTAATTATTATGAGTTAGTTATAAGAATTCACAGTTCATTTGATTCTTATTAAGAAAACCTAATAGTGTAAAAATTCCCAAATTTATTATATTAATGAGTTAGTTATTTTGACTCGCCTTATATTTTTTTGATACTCTGCAGAGTATAGTTTCGTTGCATCTATGCGACATTGTCAATGCATTCTAACTCATGTATAAGTTAGAATGCATTGACAGTGTTGCATAGATGTGCCGAAACTATAGTCTGCAGAATATCACAAAAATATGACGTGAGTCAAAATAACTAACTCATAATAATTACCTTATAGTTACGTGAATATAATTTTGTTTCTATTGCTCTTGAGTTTAAGATTGTGGTATCCTAGTGATACAATAGTTAGCATGTATAATTAGCATTCCTAAAGTCCTAGGTTTGACTCTTGGCAATCCTTAGATGTTATTCTCCCACCTTACTCTAGGCATTCCTACTAGGTTCTTTCACACTGGTTTTCCTGTAAGAAGTTTCTGTGCCCCCATTCATTCCTGATTGATGCCACATATCCTGCCCATTGCAGTCTACAAGACTTAACTACATAATGAGTGCTTATGTATCCATAAACATAAATATCCAATTAAGTTATGTAGGTAGGAAATAACACTATGAGGTTTATTTTAATTTTGTTGACATGTTTCTTGACTCACCTCATACATCTTAACTCCCTCGCAGATCCGGATTTCTTCACTGTTTTTTGTGACATTCTCAATGCTGTATCACGTTCACAACTGATATCCAATGGTCTCCTCTCCTGCAGACTGACCTCCATGCCATCTGATGGCTGACCGACAAACTTCCTTATCACCAATGAATTTTGAAATACCCATTGGTAAAAAATTCAAGAAGTTCACATACCATCCTTCAGTATTTGACAAGTTTCAAAAAATCTTCAACAAATTCAACATTAAATTAGCACTGAAAAATGATTACAGCTTAGGTAATTTAATAAAAACCAACAAAAATGAAAAGATTGAAGACTGCAAAAAATTGGGAATTTATCAAATTAATTGTAAAGATTGTGAAAAGATATACGTAGGAAAAACAAAAAGGAATCTAAATACAAGATTAAAGGAACACCTCAGAAATGTTAAAAATGGAGAAAGAGAGAAATCTGCAATAGCTGCACATGCCTGGTCAGAAAAACATAGAATAGAAAAACAATTGGAAAAACCGAAGGAACTCACAATTTGGGAAAAATTTACATATGCAAGAATGAAAATTCAACTAAGAATTTTGAAATACCCGGTTATAAGGAGAGAGGACTGATTTGGAAGTTCGTCGGTCAGCCATCAGATGGCATGGAGGTCAGTCTGCAGGATAGAAGGCAGCCGGACGTCAGTTGTGAACGTGACACAGCATTGAGAATGTCACAAAGGATGTGACGAAACCCTGGGTATGCTAGGAGTTATGAAGTATGAGGTGAGTGAAATAAAAAATAAACAATAATTCAACAAAATTTGGAAAAAAAAAAAATGAATATCCAAGTTTGATAGTGCCAGTCAGATGGTTAATTAGTTATGTTTCATAAATTAATTATGAGAAATAACATAAGGTTTTCAAGTTAATAACTAATACATTTAAATTAGTTATTAAATTATATTAGTTATTAAATTAAGGCAGCTTCGTGACGCAAGCAGTTAGATACCTGCCTCTAACTGCTGGGTTTGCGAGATTGAATCTCGGTCACTCCACTGTGGATTTCATGGTGGGATGAAATGGAGCATGGGAGGTTTTTCTTGGGGTTTCTCCTTACTTCCCCTGCCACAATTTCATTCCACCATTTCCCTATACTCATCTCATCCATTTCATTTCATTCATCTGCCCTGTGATGGTGAGTCAGGCATGGTTGACTGGCACCCTTGTCATTCACAGATCTCTATATAAGGGGTTCATCTCATCCCTCAACCCGGTCCTGAGTTGGACATGAGTTGAGGAGATATATATATATATAGTTTTATATATAGTTATGGACTCTTACTTTAAGGCAGGTAATGAGATTACGAGTTTTTGAGAATAAAGTTCTTAGGAAAATTTTTGGACCAAAGAGAGATGAACAGACAGGTGAATGGAGAAGACTACATAACAATGAAGTACATGGTCTTTATAGGAAGCCAGATATAATAAGAACAATTAAGTCTCATAGACTGCGATGGGCAGGACATGTTGCGCATATGGGGAATGAAATACGTGCATGGAAGCTTCTTGTAGGAAAGCCAGAGGGAAAACGCCCAGTTGCTAGACCAAGAATGAGGTGGGTGAACAACATTAACTATGATTTGGGGGAAGTAGATTATACAGGGAATGATTGGAAAGCATTAGCTCAGGATAGGGATGTATGGAGAGGTTATGTCTGTGTGGCCATGAACCTATGGGTTCGATAGTGCCAGTAAGGGAGTAAGTATATATATATATATAGTTATTAAATTAGTTATGTAGTGGAACTCCTTCATTTCTTCCTTTATTTTTTGTTCAAAATATCACTAGGAATAACAATTTTACTAATATTTCATATGGGCCATGCCCCATCATTGAATCCTTATCGTCCTTATCCCCACCAAAGTCAGTGCCTATGTTTGAGTCCAGATTCTGGATTAAGGTCCACTCAGGCTCTCAGTCTCATGAAAAAATTAAAAATGTTATATTGTTTTGGAGTTTGCAGTGGGGCCCATTATACCTGTTGGATATGGAGAAGTGGTTATAAATTAACAATTACAATTTTTCAGGTGGCGTCACAGCTAGACAATTTACAGAGTTTGCTGGGAGTTGTGCTTAAAGTGCTGCTGCACGCTCTAGGCAGGAATCAGAGCACATGTGTTCTGCAGAACATGTTTGCCACACAACGTTCTCTAGTCTTTAAGGTAAGTTTTAAATTTAACCAAGGTTTTGATACCACACAAAATAAACTATTTTCTACATGACATAAATTACACACAGAAAATTTCCACAGGAAAAAGAAACTAAAGTCATGTGCATACAATTGTTGAATTTACTTATTTAGGTCATATAAATTGTGACATAGACAAAAATAATAATAATAATAATAATAATAAAATGTAACAAAATTAATGGAGTTATTAAACATTGTTTTGGAAAACAAATGTCAATAAGTTATGTAGATAGGAAATAACACTATGAGGTTTTTTAATATTGTTTATTTTTTATTTCACTCACCTCATATTTCATAACTCCTAGCATACCCAGGGTTTCATCACATGAACGTTGTGAACGTGACACAGCATTGAGAATGTCACAAAGGATGTGACGAAACTCTGGGTATGCTAGGAGTTATGAAGTAAAATGTCAATAAATCTAAAATACAGTTACACAATTGATAACAGCAAAGGCAGCTTCAAAATACAACAGTAAAAAACTTTATTTTATATTCAAAGTACAAATCCTGACTGCAAACAGCCCAGATAAAATTTTTTACGTTCACTATTAGGTTTAACTAGATTAGACAAAAAGAAAAAAGCAGATATAAGGGTAATCTTAAGAGTCACAAACATTATAGAAGACTTTTTAAAATTTAAAATAAAATTCTTTACATCTCATCTCATATTCTGTCTTCTAAATTAGACGGTTTTATAACCTTACTGGTTACATCTTTATGAACAGAGAAAATTAAGAAAAAGGAAAACAACACATAATCAGCGTAGCAATAGAAAATAGTATGAGGAAAATGAAAGCATGGTACACAGAAAATAAATAAGTTTGAAAGACAAAAATTAATCAACCAATGTAAACTTCTAAAAGAAAAAGAAAAAAACATAAAATTCAAGAAATTCACCTACCATCCATTACAACACCACAAATTTAAAAAAATAAAATAAAATGTTTAACATAATATTTTCACTAAGAAATTAATATAGCTTTAATAGGACAACAAAAATGACAAAATTGAAGAAGGCAGATCAGGAATTTACAAGGTTAAATGTGGAGATTTTGATTAAATTTACATAGGGAAAACAAAAAGAAATTTGAAAACCAGCATGCATTAGCATATAAACTGAAGGTCCTTGGTTCAAATCCCAGTTTAGGCATATATTTTTCTCTTCAAATAAAGAAAATTCTGCCTGAACTGGGACTTAAACCCAAGACCTCCAGTTGTACACACTAGTGCTTTTGCTACTTGAGGTATCCAGGCAAGTTCATGTCCTGACACAAATTTTTCTCTCTTTAATCTTAATTACATATTAAAACATAAAAACGGCTTATAACTTAAAATAATATAAAAATCCCATCATAATGTCTTCTTGATTTATAAACAATCCAACTGTATTGTGAATGAAGTTTCACTGCTACTGGTATGTGGGGATTATAGGAGAGAAAAATTTGTATCAGGACATGAACTTGCCTGGATAACTCAAATGGCAAGAGCACTGGAGCATAAAACTAGATGTCTTGGATTCAAGTCCTGGTTTAGGCAGAAATGTTTCTCTTTAAAAACTGATGATATGAAAAATCATTATTTATGTCCACATTATTTGTATTGATTACACTTCCTTGTTTGCTTGTAAAATTACTAATTAATTTTACGGTTTCTTCATATGTCAATGAAAATTGAGTTTTATTTGTGAATATTATGATTCAAATAAATGAATAATTAATAGAAATAAATGTATAATTGGAATAAATGAATTAAGAAAACAATTTAAGATTAATATAATAAATTTGGGGATTTTTTACATTATAAGGTTTTCTTAATAAGAATCAAATGAATCGAGAATTATTCTTACCTCATATATCTATTTTTTTACACAGAACTGCAGTATAGGGAAATACACCATTCCCATCTTCAGCTATTTTCACAAAATAGCTGAGGATGGGAATAATGTATTTCCCGATACTGCAGTTCTGTGTTAAAAAAATAGATGAATGAGTTAAGAAGAATTCACGATTCATTTGATTGTTAATATAAGATTAAATTAAAATGCTTCATATCTCTCGTCATATTCTGTCTTCTAAGTAGATTGCGATTTCAAAGCCTTGGCAGCTTCATCTTTAGTACTTTCTTGTTGACTGATGTTATGTCAACCAGAAGAACTACTTCTTCCCTCTGTTGGTGGACCGATAGACTGATACACTGATATACTTAGAAGACTGGATATGAGGAGAGATATGAAGCATTTTAATGTAATCTTAAATTAAACCTCATAATGATTTCTTCCTATAAAAGTTAATGAATAATTTTTTACAGTTTCCAAATCTACTTTTTGATGAAGAAACAGAGCAGTGTGCAGACCTGTGTCTTCGTCTCCTCAAACACTGCAGCTCAAATATGAGCAGTGTTCGTTCCCAGGCCTCGGCTTCTCTCTACCTGTTGATGAGACAGAATTTTGAGATTGGAAATGTAAGTGTTGTTTTATTTCAAAACACAAGTCATGAGGAAGTTATTAATTGTACTGATCAGTTGCTATGGAATAGTGTCTCTGGATCCAAAGTTCTCATTTCATTCTTGGCCAAGGATTGTTGGATTTGTCGGGGTGTAAATATCCCAAGCATTACTTCCTTCAGAAGGGAAGTAAAGATGTGGGTCCCATATTATAGATTCATGGCATGTAAAAGAAGCTCAAGTCTGAGAAAACAAAAAAAAATTGGTCCTTTCATGCAGAGATTTCAATTTTTACACTAATGAGCTGACTTGTTAAAGAGTGACATTAAATAAAAAGGTACTAACTACTAATTTTGTAATCATCTTTATCAACATTAAATGGCATCATTACCAACTGTTCAACATCAGATACCTATCAACCAACAAATTGATTACTAAGAATCACAATTAAATTTCTAGTAGTTACAATGACTTTATGGCTATATATATGTGTGTGTATGCATTTATTATTTTTTATTTTAACAACATTTATTAGCAACATGCCCCATTACAATGTAATATTACATATTTTCTCTTACATAATTATACAGTTTTGAATATTCTTGTGCTTATTCTAAATTATCTTTATTCTGTAATATACTTATATGTTGTTATTCTTTTACTAAGATATTAATTATTCTATAAGTTAATTTTGTATGTATATATGCATGTGTGTATGTATGCATCTGTGCATGTACACATTAGTGAGTAAGTAAGTGAGTGTATGTGTGTGTGAATGAAACTAGCACGTTAGTGAGCACATGTATCCATGTGTTGTGTGAATGAGGGTCGAATGTTTGAACGCATTAGACAGTAAAAGGCGTTCTCTGCTGATAAAGTTTTATTCAGACACATTTTTCTTACTCAGAAATCTATTCACGCGGTAATAATTGTAAAGCTACCTGACAAGGTACCTTAAGATCGTAGCTCAAGGTATAAACTTATGTGAAAATCCCGAAGGGAACCGATGGTAACCGATGTAGTATGAAACTTATCCAAGATGTCGGACCTTGAAGACTTCGATCATGTTTTCGGTATACGCGGAGAAGAGGAATTTGATACAGTCTAACAAAGAATTCAACTGGAAGAACAGGAGAATCGGCGTAATATTGCGCGTTGCAGACGTGTTTGTATACGGTATTATTTGCGGGATGCAAGCATAAATGCATTCCTCTATAGCAGACGAAAATAACGGAAGTGGTTTTATCGCTGAGAATTCTGGGTAATTCGTTGCCAATATTACGAAATCGTCAACATTCATGCATGACCGGTTAAGGCGTCCGTTAATTCGATCTCAGCTCACCAGTGATTGGAAGTAATTTGAGTAGAGAGTAATGTATTTGCATACGACCCTGAATGAGTGTATGTGAACATGTGTGAATGGGTGTATGTGTTTGTATGAATGACCACATATATGCATGCATTCATACATGTGCATGCATACACACATACACACACATGTGCATGCACACATATTCATATACAAGCAAGGGCATATAAATGCATTCATACACAGATGCACATGTGTGCAAACACGCACATTCATACATACATACACACACAAGCATACATGCATGTGCATGCACACATGCACATATTCATACACACACACACACATATTCATACAAGCATGGACACATGCATGCAATTCATACACAGGCGCACACATGTGTGAACCCATTTGTATAAACATTCATACTTATTATTGTTTATTTTTTATTTCACTCACCTCATACTTCATAACTCCTAGCATACCCAGAGTTTCGTCACATCCTTTGTGACAAAACCCTGGATATGCTAGGAGTTATGAAGTATGAGATGAGTGAAATAAAAAATAAACAATATTAAAAAACCTCATTGTGTTATTTCCTATCTACATAACTTAATTCATACTTACACATACATGCACACATGTACTCATTCATACAAGCACATACACACTCATTCATACTTGCACCCATGCTCGTTCTTATAGTCCACAGACGAAGAGAATGAAAGCGCGGGGCGAAGAGGGGTCACGGGGAATTGCAAGCGTACAATGGCATACTACCTGAGAATAAAGGAACACTCATGACGTATGAAATACCTACTGCTTTCATTCACTTCGTCTGTGGACAGTACATGCATACATCCATTAATTCATGCATACATCCATTAATTCATGCACACATACATTCATTCATACGTGCACACATGCATTTATTCATGCACATATACGCTCATTCATACATGCACACATATGCTCATTCATATATGCATGCTCACATGCCTAATATAAATATAATAATTCTAGGCCGGTGACAGACAGAATGTAGTATTTCTCACAGGAAATAAAAAGTATTTTTGATTTTGGAAATTAATTTTTCTGGACTAGACGTCTTTAGACCATAGTTAACATAACTGGAGAGAAAATCTGCACCGAAGACAGGGATATGGATATAATATCTTTAGCTTTACATTGGTCTTGGTGGACTAGTGATTATCATGCTAATTTTTGGTACTAAAGTTTGTGGTTTCAAACCTGGCAGGGATCGATGGATTTTTAAAGGCATCAAAATCCTGAGCATGGCTTTCTTTGGTTGGGAAGTGAAGCCATGGGTCCCATCTCATAGATTTGCTACATGTAAAAGAATCTCAAGCATGAAATAGGATGCCTCTTAGTACAAATCTGTCACTTTTTTCACACCTTGAATTGATTAGATGCTAATGACCTGAGCTGTTAAAGAGAGTTCTTAAATAAAATATTAACTGATTGACTCTAGCTTTATTCACTGGTTGCTCTGCCTTTGAGCTGCTTAGGCACACCTCCCATAATAAGTACAAATTCCCCTTAATAAATAAGGTGAATTCATAATCATCTTACTTCATAACTTGTTGTGTTCTATTTGAACTAATTTTGGTACATGATGTATACCATCGTCAGCTTTTCCATGGTGTTGAATTTTACATTGGTGGCCCTGGATGTTGACAATGTAAATTTCATCAGTCTGGAAAAGCTGTAGATTTTATACATGATATAAATAAATATCCTCAACTCGTGTCCAACTCAGGGTCATGTCAAGGGATGAGATGAGATGAAGCCCTATATTTATATAGGTCTGTGAACTACAAGGGTGCTGGCCGACCACTCCTGACGCACCATCACAGGGGTGGATGAAGAAAATGAAACGAAATGGATGAGATGAGTATGGAGAAATGGTGGAATGAAATTTGTGGCAGGGGAAAAATGGGAGAAACATCGAGAAAAACCTGCCCAAGCTCCATTTCGTCCACCACAAAACCCACATGAAGTGACCGAGACTCGATCTCGGGACCCCTGCAGTGAGAGGCGAGTGTCAAACCGCTTGTGCCATGGAGCCGCTGTATACATGATATACCGAAACTAGTTCATATAGCACACAACAAGTTATAAGTTGACTCTGGATTCAGATTATTTATTAAGAATAACCTCATAACATTACTTCCCATTGTAATTTATTAACAAATTCCCCTCCTTTTATTTACCAAATCCCTTGTAAGTTATTCTCTCTAGATGCATTAGTATTTTTTTTTAATTTAAAATACATAATGTGCATTATTGTTTTCTATTTGCAGAACTTTGCAAGAGTGAAAATGCAAGTGACAATGTCACTCAGCTCTTTGGTTGGAACAAGTTCCACATTCAGTGAGGAATCTCTGAGACGTTCGTTGAAGACTATTCTTGTTTATGCAGAGAAGGATACAGAGTTGCAGGACACTACATTCCCAGAACAGGTATCCAAGTAGGAGTAATACATAAAACCACATCCTTCCCATGCTCTCTGATTTTTAAAACTGTCATCACTTATCAACTTCGGTATTTTTAATGTATGTAAGAGAGAAATGGGTATCTACTTCATCTACATTTAAAATACAAAATTCAAATTAAGTAATTTGAAAAGATGTAGTCTTTATGTAAAGAACCATGAAAGGAGATCATCATTCCTATTTTCAATTTAATTGTGGCCTCGAATTTAGTTATCAACTATTGTATTTACCCGAATATAAGAAAACTTTTCTTTTTCCAAATCTGAAATCCAAAAATCATGACTTTTTTAAATTCGAAGACTAGAAAATATACCTGGTTGAAATCAATTTTTTTTGTTGCATAATAGGCTACATAACTATCGGCTGGTAAGGTCAATATTTTTATGGTGCATAATACACAGTTGCCAGGTAGGAAATTATCGCATATGCAACAATGGACAAATAATATGCAGTAGATATTAAATATAACATTATACCAATAGGAAAGTTGCAAAGAAATCACTTCAGTGAAAAGAATCTCGACAAAGACATTAAAAAATAACGGTAGCAGTAAAGTTGAGCGGATTATTTTATTACGGACCTTAAAATGCATGTTAAAAGTTAAAAATTCAGATTATGTCAAAAACAAAAGGTAAAGTACTATGAATTCACAGATTGCAATTATTTCATAGAGATGTTATGCTGATTTAAAGTTGATAGTAAGTAGGGAAGCAGATGCTACAAACAACTGTGCAGTGGGGAGAAAATTTGGTGTCTCAGAAGTTAACATTCATCCGTCCATAGTAATTCTGCCCGAAGGCAGGTCCTTCACTGCAATCATAGCATTTTTTCACTCTATGCTTGCAGCTTTACTAGGAAATTGTGTAGGTGTGGTAGTTTCCCGTTGCTTTCCACACCGGTGAAGGATGATGATGATAATGATAAGGATGATGGCCATATGATTTCGGGGACCATTTGGGCCTTAAAGTTTTCCTGACATTTGTCTTACAGGTGAGGAAAAACCCCGATAAAAACCTCACCCAGAAAAACTGCCCCGACCGGGGATCGAACCCGGGCCCACTGCATGACAAGGCAGCATGCTATCTCGAGACCACAGCGGTGGATGTTAACATTCATAAGTGCCAAAAAAAAATTTTTTTTTTAAATAAATAAAAAAAAATTTAAAAAATTGAGAAATGCTAATTCATCCCGATAATCCTTTAATGGACCAAAGAAGAGAAAATATCACAATTTGAATGAAAATTTATTGTGTATGTGTGAAAGAAATGAAGGTTTCCCTATCACACGAGAGGCGCTGGAGATAAAGTGTGACTTTTACATATTGGTAGTGTGAGTGATGTATTATTTAAAGCCAATGTTAGCTCATGTGTGCATATGGTAAAAAGATCAGGGCTTACATTACATCATTGAACAGTACTCACACAGTATCTGCTTGCAGAATAGGCCATAATAGGTGCATTTCAGTGCCACATAATTTATTTACGAAAGCAACATAATTATTTGCTTGGCCAGATGGACAATGCAGATCAGATTCCCATTTATTTCAGTATTGTTACAGTTATATTTGAAGAAAAAAATTTTCGCCCAGACCGGGACCCTTGGCTTTCCGGGCCAAGTGCTCTGCCAACTGAGCTACCGAGGCGAATACTTGGCCCGGAAAGCCAAGGGTCCCGGGTTCGAGTCCCGGTCTGGGCGAAAATTGTTCTCTTCAATTATAATTTATCTTTCATTGAGAAATGTTAAATCAATAATAAAAACATTGTTACAGTTGATGATAAGGGCATAAAATGTGTACCTATCAAGACAACTGGAAATGAAAAAGCATGAACACACTGTAGTGGTGGTGATGATGATAGAGAAGATAGTGATCAACATTCAATAGTATTTCTAAATAAATCAAGAGAATTTTTAAAATACCTTTTCAAAATTGGGGGGAAGTCATCTTAAATTTGAGATTCTTATATTCAGGTAAATACCATAAATTGTGACCCCAGATAAATAGTTGAGAATGGGGATAATGATGTCTCAAACATGTCCAGATAAAAGTATTATATTTGAAAAGAAAAATATATGCCTAGACTGGGGTTTGAACCCAGGACCTTTGACTTTCTATGTCAATGCTCTTCCATCTGAGCAACCTAGGCCTCCAATCTAAACGCGTATTTTTCTCGTACACATAGTTAATTCCCTAACCCCAAATGCTACGAGCCGTTGCTACGATTTTTGCAAATGGCGGCTTCTTTATTAAGAAGACTTTTTATTGGGAATTTAAACATTACTTATAAAGCCAGTAGTGCTTCTTTCAATGTTAATATTATTTGTTTTTAAACACCTTAATGATGGAAAAATTATATTTGTCCATCATTAAGGTGTTTAAAAACGAATAATATTAACATTAAAAGTATTACATTTAATGAGGTGAGGTGTAAAGTTTTCAGTTCATATTGCAGTATGTATTGGCTTATTTGTGTAATAATATACACAGATTAACCATCTATGAACAATGGTTAACATAAATAAAGAGAAAAATTTCTTCCTGAACTGGGATATGGATGCAAGACCTCCAGCTTTATGGGCTGGGGCTCTGACCTTTTGAGTTCTTCAGAAAACTGCCACAGTTCAGATGGATAGAAGAGAGAAACCTTTTCAATGTGTTAACAAAGTCTGTATTTTGAATGTATTCAATAAATTTTGTGTCTCCTAGAAGACAATGGCAAAATCAGTTCTGTTGACACTGGAAACCATTGCAACATCCAGATGATTGGCATTGAATCCTTAAGAGTATAAGAGGGAATATGTTATTTTGCCATCAGTGATGTTATACTCATGTATTTAAAGGTTCAATGCTTTTTGACTATGAGTAGTAGAAATATGCATATATTTAAGGATGAAAAAGATGGAGGACTTTGAATTTACTTTCCCTATTAAACATTGCGGATAATATTATAGTACAATATTGTAACATAACTTTAGAGGGGGGTCCAATTTGTTGTCGGAGTTTGTGTGACATAGGAGCTTTGTGTTAATGTTAATTTATTGAAATGAGTTGATGTGTGATTCGACAGGTGAAAGATCTGGTATTCAACCTTCACATGATACTCTCAGATACTGTGAAGATGAAGGAATTCCAGGAAGACCCAGAAATGTTGATGGATCTTATGTACCGTATTGCTAAAGGCTATCAGAACTCTCCAGACCTCAGACTCACATGGCTCGCAAACATGGCACAAAAACATATGGAGGTAAATACTATTTATATTACCTGCAGCTAGAATTGTTTTTTTTTTTTGTGTTTAGATATGAGTGGTACAGGGGAAGAAAATCAGGGACACATCAAACAAATTTTTGAGGAGAACAAGTTGAAAATTAGACCCTGATCATTCGTTCATATAATTCTGTGTTTATGGGTTTATTCCCTGCATTATTTAACATGAAGATACACTCAAAAATGCAAGTATAGAAATACAAATGTTAAATAGCTTGGGCAAGCAATCAGATGATACAAAGCAATTTTCATAGAAAAAGATATATAAAAGACAAACAATAGAAACTTTACAAATCCTAGCAAGTATTCCCTTTCATCATAACAGTCACACAAAATCAAAGTCCACTTCTTGCTAGTTGAAAATTTAAAGAGATGATAAACAGTACTTGACCGCCCAACTCAGCCTTCCAGACCAGCTGATAGAATCATAACTTGTGATGCATTTTGATAGTGGCATATGACTTGCTTCTCAGGTAGGGATATGCACAGCAATAGTTGTGCAGGTGATGTCATGATTAGGATTGAGGTCTAACAGGACATAATGGAAATAGATACTATCCTGGGGCACAACTCAAAAAATGAACTGTGAAAGAGTTTATTATTATTACTGCCATGTTGTTGTTATTATTATTATTATTATTATTATTGTTATCATCATTATTGTTATTCTTTTATTTCATCATCTTCTACTTAGGTACTTCTGCCTGTTCTGACCCCAAAAATACTATATACTTTCATACATTATCATATTTATTAATTAAATAAAAATAAAACGTTTTATTTGATTTTCATATTTATTATATAATTCAATGACAGCTGTTTCGGTACACTGTACCTTCTTCAGACATGTTAACAAATTATGAATTGTGTTCCAACAGTTAGAACACAATTCATAATTTGTTAACATGTCTGAAGAAGGTACAGTGTACCGAAACAGCTGTCACTGAATTATATAATAAATATTAAAATCAAATAAAACTATGTTTTATTTTTATTTAATAAATATGGATTTTCATCAAGTAAACACCAACTCAATTGATTATTATCATTTTTATTATTATTTTACCATTATCAGTTATTATTATTATTGTTGTTGTTGTTATTATTATTATTATTATTAGTATTATTATTATTATTATTATTATTATTATTATTATTATTATTTCTATGTGGGCCCCAAGTCTGAAGATTGTCAGGCTCGTAAAAGAACCGTAAGCCTGAATAGAAAGGTCTCGTGCAAAATTTACTGAATTTCTTCATCTTAGTTGCCTACTAGATGTCTCATTGGATTGGTATGTTGACTGCATACCATTCATGACATCTCTAGGAAAATAAGTGTAACTAAATTAACTTGATCCAGTTACGCCTAACTAAGGATAGTGTAAGGCCCAATATTGGGCTCTTATGCCATTGTAAATGTAAATATTATTATTATTATTTTATATTATTAGTATTATTTTTATTATTTTATTATATCATTATTATTATTAATTATCAACTAGCCATTTGCTTAACTGTCTATTGACACTCGTCACCACATGTAAATGTTTGCAGATTATTTTGTTGATAAATCAGACTGTTATTTGTTTCTAATTTTGAACTTAATTTTTGAAGCGTAATAATCACACAGAAGCGGCCATGTGCTTGGTGCACAGTGCTGCACTCGTCGCAGAATATCTACACATGTTGGAAGACCAGCCGCACTTGCCTATTGGTGCTGTTGGCTTTGAGAAAGTATCACCTAATGCATTAGAGGAAAGTGCAGTTTCTGATGATGTCCTGAGCCCAGAAGAGGAAGGTGTGTGTCTAGGAAAAGATTTTACAGAAAGTGGTCTTACTGGTCTTCTGGAGCAGGCTGCAAGCTCCTTCCACACGGTAAGAAATGTTTGTTCAATTCTGCCAAACTGTTTCCCTTTGTTTGATTTTTATTAAACTTGGTCCCAACATAGTATGAAATAAAACCTCACTTTAATTCCTTGTAATGTGAATAACTATTTAAAATTATGTGTCTTTTCAGGCTGGAATGTACGAAGCAATAAATGATGTATATTCAATATTGATACCCATAGCAGAAGCAAACAGAGACTATAAGAAACTTGCTAATATACATGGGTTAGTATTTGGTATATTAAGTTGTGTCATAAGGAATATAGTTTTTTAAGTTTTGTGCTTTATAAAATATTAGCTGATTACCTGGGTATATAAAGCCCTATTGGCTTTATAAAGTAGTGTTTAAATTCCCAATAAATGTCTTCTTAACTAAGAAGCCATCATTTGCAAAGATAGAAGCAAAGGCTCCATAGCATTTGGGCTGGGAATTACAACGTATATAAGAGAAAAATTTGTGTCTAGATTGGAACTCGCACTGGTAGCTTGGTCAGTAAAGCATTTGCCTAGAAATCCAAAGGTCCCAGGATCGAGTCTTGGTCTGGGCGAAAATTTTTCTCTTCAAATGTAACCTGGAATTTATTTATTCTAATCTTCTTGTCGGGGCATGCCATAGCATAGTTGGTTAAGGCAATATGCTACAAACTGGAAGTTCGAGGTTTCAGGTTCTGGTGGAATCAGAAATTTTTGACTGACCCAAATCTTCTGGATGCCAGGATTCAACTCAGACTCTAACAGAAATGAGTGCCATATGGTTGTTCTGGAGTTAAAGGCCCACAGGGCTGACAACCCAGCTGACATAAAGTGCCAATTGTCTAGAAAATTGGGATCCTTAAACTCCTTCTACCCCATGGGCCTGCTATGACCTGTAGTGGAGGTCCCTTTACCTCTAATTTTATTGTCATCAAAGACTGTTGATTCCACACTAATGTTGATCAGTTTGGAAATTTTATTTCTCACCCCCTTTTGGGGTACTAGGAGTCAAACTTGGGATTAAATGTCTTCAGGACTGTTACCAATCAGATTAGTGACCATAAAAACATGTTTTTTACACTAATATTGGTCATATTTTATTATTTTTACATGTTGCCCCATTTCACTTCCCTTCTAAGGGTGCTAGTGGTTTCTTACTCTTTACAATATATATATATATTTTTTTTTTTCACTTAGTTGAATGCTCTGGCCTTCTCAATGATTTTTGCTTAGACGAGATTTCAGAGCAAAACTTTATTTATTGAGCTGGCAGCAGGCCTATTTTCCAACCCCTCAAACTGGAGGTCCAGGATTTGTTAGGATTTTCTCCCCTAGGATTTTTAAACTGGCTTAAATCTTGTGATGGCATCATGGTCCTGAGGTCAACTTAGCTTCAAACAGAAATGGGTACTGTATGCCTGTTCTGGGGGTAAAAGTGGCCTTCATCCAGGGCTGACTACCTGACTGACATCTTGTGCTAATTGTGTAAAAAGGTGGGAGCCTTAACCTCCTACTATTCCAAGGGCTTCCTAAGGCCTGTAGTGAGATCACTTTACCTTTTCTCCAATGGAAGTTTATCTTCTCTATGGTTATGAATAGCCTTGGAATGACTAACAAATGACAGCAATAAACACAAACATGATGACCGCAACTTTTGTATTGGTGCTGTTTACATTTCCCCGACTAAAGACCTAATATCTGGAGACTTGAGACATAACTGGACATTCAGACAAATTTATTTTCAGTGGAGATTTTAATGCCAAAACCAGGTCTAGAACTCTCACCGACTAACACTAAAGAACAAGTCATACTTACTCACCATAATAAATTGGAAGTAACAATATTGTTAAGTTATGTAGATAACGCCCACCGCTGTGGTCTCGGGGTAGCGTGCTGCCTTGTCACGCAGCGGGCCCAGGTTCGATCCCCGGTCGGGGCAGTTTTTCTGGGTGAGGTTTTTATCGGGGTTTCTCCTCACCTGTAAGACAAATGTCAGGAAAACTTTAAGGCCTAAACGGTCCCCGATATCATATGGCCATCACATTATCATCATCATCCTTCTCATTATCATCATCATCCTTCACAGTGTGGAAAGCAACGGGAAGCTACCACACCTACACAATTCCCTAGTAAAGCTGCAAGCATAGCACGAAAATGCTATGATTGCAGTGAAGGACCTGATTTACAATAATTTAATTGTGTTTATTAATTTACTTATTTCTATCATAGTAATAGCTTTAGCTTCCCAATATTAATTTAATAAATAATGCTATAGCTGTGTGGAGTCCCTTCATGTCTTCTTCAGGTAGAAGCCATTCATTGTGTATTTGTGAATGATGATTCATTGCAATTGAATGTGGGGCCAGTAGAGTAAAGGTAAAGGAAGGATTCTTGCTTGGATGGGAATGAAGCCTGGATTAGCTCGGTGGTCTGAGCATTAGCACGGAAAGCTAAAGGTTCGGGGTTCGATTCCCGGTTCAGGCAAAAATTTTTCTCTTTACCATTGATTTACAATAATTTAATTGTGTTTATTAATTTACTTATTTCTATCATAGTAATAGCTTTAGCTTCCCAATATTAATTTAATCAGAATATTTTACAATTCTTTCCACATGCTTGGCACTATTTGTTTGCAATCAGTTGTGGAAAATTAGGAGTAAGACACAACCTTCACTATGGAAGAAATATTTAATCTGTGAGCTGTTTTGTTAACTTTTCACTGAGGTTTGCATGGTCAACATCATCATGAACTTATTTAGGTTTTGGTCATTTGTGACTGTTCCTATGAGATATCAAGATATGTTGGTCAGTCCATCTTAATTTTGGTCTTCTTTAATCTTGAAGTCATTTAGGTTGGTACTACAATGCTAATTTAGGAAAGTGAGATGGGTCCATTCTTTGGACATGATTTAACAAGTTGCCTTGATAATTCTGAATTTCTTGAACTATATTTTGAACTTTTTATTTATCGCGTAAATCTGTGTTTCTTTTGCTTGTCCATTTTGTCAAACCTAGGAGTGGACGTAAAAATCTCATCTGTGCTGCTTGCAATTTTTATTTGATTTTAGAATTTAGTACCCAATTTTCATTGGCATATTTCAGTCCAAATTTTGTAGTTATGCCGTATAATCTCACTTCGGTTGTTGTTGACATTTGTTTATCAAAATTTCTTTTTATGACACCATTTATTCCATTGCATGGTAAAATACAAAATTTAATTAAATTGTGGTTATATTTTTTTTAAGGAGGTGGGCTGCAAACAAAAAAAAATACTAAGGGCCGCCAGTTTGACACACCCAATATAAGAGTTAAAGAATGCATTGAATTTGTCATACTTTAGTTTTATGTTTCAGGCCAACAAGTACTCTAATTCCACAATATCTAGATGATAGTGATGATGTTTCAGGAAACTTCATGAAGCGTTTACAAGAGTGGAGCAACTCCAGGGAAAGAGAGTGTTTGGCACTTATTTCCGAGTTGGATTCTACGGTTCAAAGTTTGGAGATCTGAATCGTGAAGAATTTATTTACAAAGAACCAACACTCACCAAATTGCCAGAAATCTTCAGTCGCCTGGAGGTTAGTAATGGAAATGGCATCTCTTGATCTAAAATTTAACAGAACTCATGAGAGAACTTGCAATGAAATAGATTGCTACAACTCTGTAATACTAACACATGCTTGGGACTGAAACAGCGATTACTTCCCTGTACCTGTCTCAGTCAGTTACCAAGCCAATGCCTTTTCAAACAACTAACCTCTGTCAGAAAAATATTAACAATTATATTAGCTCTTGTTTCTGTAAACAAATAGCATCAGTAACATGATATAAGTAGACCAGTAAAATGTTCATTAAAATTTACAAAAAATAGTGCATACTTTATAGCTATTCAAATTTACACTAATTTACCACAAAATTCGATATAATCTGTAGGATGTCCCAAAAAGAATGCCGGATTTAATACTAAAAATAAACTATATTTGAAAGAAATGACATATATTCATACATCAACACAAATGGTACACGTTCCGATTTAAGTATGGAAAATGGCAGCTGGCATATGTCCACCCCGAGATGCTCTGCAGCTAGTAACTCTGTCCATGAAATTTGTGATTACTTTTGCACAGTCTTGAGCCTGGAGTTCAGTGCTGACACGTCAAATTTCCTGCTTCAGGTCTTGTATGGTTTGGGGATTGTGTTCATAAACCTGTGATTTGAGAAACCCCCAAAGAAAGAAGTCGCACAGTGTCAGGTCACATGACCTTGGTGGCCAGTTTTGGTCACCTCTGCGCGAAAGGTCTCGGTTTGGAAATTTCTCATGCAACAGATGAATAGTCTCGTAGGTGTGGCATGTAGCACCATCTTGCTGGAACCACAACTGTTCGTAATCAGTGTCATCCAAATAAGGCCACAAGAAATTCCTAACCATATTACAGTAACATTCTCCATTAATTGTTGTGGCATTACCATCATCATCCTTGAAAAAGTAAGGCCATATCACTCCACTGGCCCAAAATCTACACCAAACAAATCACTCGTTGAGGATGTAATCCATTTTCAATAATTTTTTTTAGGGTTTTCTGTTCCCCAAATGCGACAGTTCTGTTTGTTTACGAAGCCTGAAAGATGAATATGAGCCTCGTCACTAAAGATAATTTTGTTGGCAAAGTTGTGGTCTGCATGTTGCCTCTCAAGAATCCATTGAACGAACTTTCTTCCTTGCAAATGGTCTGTTGGTTTCATTTCTTGGATTAATTGCACTTTAATGCATGTATGTGCAGATCTTTCATGAGAATCCTCTGCAATGAGCTTCTTGAAATGCCTAACTGCTGTGAACGTCGACGAATGGATTTGTTTGGATTCATTTGAACACTATCTCTCACAATGACAATGTTCTGAACAGACCGCATATGACGAGTGTGTTCGGGTGTTGGAATGTTTGCAGTATTTCCTCTTGCCTCGAATTTCATCATCAGCCTCCGAACAGTTGACTCATTAGGCACATTATTCTGGCCTAAGAGTGCCTTAAACCTTCGAACAGTTTGAGCATAACACTCACCATTCTAGTAATGAATTTTCACAATTAAAACTCATTGTTCAGCAATGTAACACTCCATATCCAGTAACTGCAACAAATATAGAAAACAAAAAGTGTAGGTAGAGTGCTGCCAACCTCGTAGTAAAAAAATGGCGGCCAATTCAAATCCGGCGTTCTTATTGGGACACCCAGTATATAAGAGTTGCTTGTTAAATAGATTAAATTGGGCAAGTTAGTGTGTATCCATTTCTTCAAAATATGTTTTGGAATTTTTGCAAAGATTAGTCACACCAGTTTCACAGATAATGTGCTTCCACCTCTTTGCACCTTTATAGCCTTATGGATGCACACTACTATTCTGTATCTTGAGTCATCTAGGTGATCACCATTCAAAGAATCCCCATTAGTTTAATATAACTTTTTTTTTCCTGGTTAATATAAATTAAAAGTCCATGTAAACGTCCCTGTGGTGCAAAGTGGTTAGCTGCTCACCCCCAACTCTGGCACCTGTATTTTCATCTCAGTCACTCCATACAGGGTTCATGGTGGACGAATAGAAGCCAAGGCAGTTTTTCTTAGGTTTTCCCATTTTATCATACCAAAAATTTAATTTCTGCCCTTCTCCATATTCATGTCATGCATTTTATTTCATTTGCTTCTGTTTTGGTGTGACAGGACTGGTCAGATGGCATTGGTGAATATCATAGACATTTAATAATATGAGCTTCATCTTATCTCATCCTTTTATGCCAGACATAAATAGAGAGTAAAACTGTTATTCACATTAAAACTTTAGTGTACATGAATCTGATTATATGTGACCTTGAACACTGATGCCACTTGTGGAAATTATGAAATGTAAACATGCAGACTGTATAAATAGTGGAGCCATTCAACTATCAAGCACCATATTTTATAGGAACTCTTGTGTATATCTAAATTTTGTGGTGTTTTATAAAAGTTTATTTTTTCCAGAACTTCTATGCTGAACGGTTTGGACAAGAAAATATAGTTATCATAAAAGATTCAAATGCGGTGGACATAAGTACTCTTGATCCCGAGAAAGCTTACATTCAGATCACATATGTAGAGCCTTACTTTGAAGCTTATGAACTGAGACATCGCGTCACTTACTTTGACAGAAATTTCAACATGAGTAAGTTTTATATTTTGAAATATAATTTTGAATTTTATTAAGACAACTTTATTTTATAATTGGTATACCCTAAGACATGAAATTTGTTCAATCTCCTGGAGGTAAATTTTTCTTTGAATGATTGAGTCATTTCTTATCTTACCTCATTGTTTAAGAAAATATGAACTATGAGGTAAGATAAGATATGACTCTTTTAATTGAATAAGAACCTCATCATGTTATTTTCCATATTTAATGATGAAATTATTCTTTGTTGTGATGACATGAGCTGAGCACCTGAGTGTGACAAACAGAATACAGGTCAAAGCAAAATATTCACTACATTAAGTTATGTAGATAGGAAATAACACTATGAGGTTTTTTAATATTGTTAATTTTTATTTCACTCACCTCATACTTCATAACTCCTAGCATACCCAGGGTTTCATCACATCCTTTGTGACATTCTCAATGCTGTGTCACGTTCACAACTGACGTCCGGCTGCAGAGGTCAGTCTGCAGGATAGAAGGCAGCCGGACGTCAGTTGTGAACGTGACACAGCAATGAGAATGTCACAATGGATGTGATAAAACTTTGGGTATGCTAGGAGTTATGAAGTATGAGGTGAGTGAAATAAAAAATAAACAATATTCACTACATATCTATATCGATTCATGAAATTAGCACAAGTGGTGATTAGCTTATTCAAAGCTAGTCGTTTTCCATGATTAAGGCTGTACATCACTAATAAATAAGTTGAATCCGGAATTATCTTACCTCATAAATTTTTGTGTTCTATTTGAACATGTTTCTATATGCCATGCATACCATCATCACCTTTTCCTGACTGTTGAATTTTATGTTGTGGACCCTGGATGTCGACTCCCACACCATCTTTTGCTTGACTGAAGAACTTGAAAATCAGATCTTCTCTCCTGGGAATTTCAAAATTCATTAAAAAATAGGATTATGAAATTTGAAATTCCTGGGGGAAAAAGATTTGATTTGCAAGTTCTTCAGTCAGACAAAAGATGGAATGGGAATCAACATCCAGGGCTGACAAACATAAAATTCAACAGTGGAAAATCTGATGATGGTATGCATGGCATATTGAAACTTGTTCAAATAGATCACAACAAAATATGAAGTAAGATGATTATGGATTCACATTATTTATTAAGAAGAACCTCATAATATACTTCATGTTGTAATTTATTAACTGTACATCACTGTTTTGTATATATATAGTAGTAGTAATAGTAGTAGTAGTCCTGGTCACTCCACTGGGAAGCATAGGGTCTTGATAAAAGCTCGCCAATGCCTTAATTTCATTCCAAATCATCCCCTGTCTGTTCAACTTCATCCCTGATGGTATTACTCCATATTACTCCATGTTGCCTTAGGTCTTCCTCTTCACCTTCTCAATCTTTGTGGGGTTATAATTAAATGCCATTTTTGTGATATCATTCTCTCTCTTTAACACATGACAACTCATTTCCATTTTCTAAATTTGATTTCTTTACAAATTTCATTTTGATTTGTTCTTCTCCAAAGTTCTGTTTTGTGTATGTATATATATATATATATCTCCAGGTCCTTCACTGCAATCATAGCATTTTCATGCTATGCTTGCAGCTTTACTAGGGAATTTGTAGGTGTTGTAGCTTCCTGTTGCTTTCCACACCGGTGAAAGATGATGATGATGCCAAACGATTTCGGGGACTGTTGGGCCTTAAAGTTTTCCTGACATTTGTCTTACAGGTGAGGAAAAACCCCGATAAAAACCTCACCCAGAAAAACTGCCCTTACCGGGGATCAAACCCGGCCTGCTGCGTGACAAGGCAGTATGCTACCTCGAGACCACAGCGGTGGATATATATATATATATGTCTCATGTACATAACCCCTCAATTCATGCACATGGATTTCTCAACTTGAATTATAATTAGAATAATCACCTGCCTTTGTCACACAAGATGTTGAAAATTATGTCCTTGCACAGCTACATTTTTTAATCTTTTGATAAAGTTTGAACTCACAGTTTAACTTGTCAATCCTAGTGGCCAGTGGTTGCCATACTCACCTGTGGTTCCAGGATTCACAGGTTCAAACCTGGCTGGGGTCAGTGGACTTTCAAGGACTTAAAAATCCTAAGGATGGCTTCCTTCAGAAGGGAAGTAAAGTCGTGGGTTTGATGTTGTAGATTTACAGAATGTAAAAAATCTCTCAAATTAAATGTGGTTGAGCAAAATTTGTTAGTTCTTTCGTGAACGTATTTGAATTACGGTGCTAATGAACTGAGCTGTTAAGAGTGTCATTAAATAATCTATACTCTACACAAAAATTCAAACAACACACTCTTACAAGCACACATCGCCTACCCAATATGGTCTGCAAAGTGGGGTGTGAATTGAAAGTAAGACCATATCAGTGTCATCTGTTCCCATAGTGCAGTGGGTGGCATTAGAAAACACTTAGAAAATAATTAATGCTTGTGAAATCAAACTTTGGTATTTTTAGCATTTTATATTTTTTACGATGAGCGAGGAGCTGGCCCACACATCAACCTCTAAGCTCAACCTCTTTAATTAAGGGAAATTTGTGAATGTTTGTTGCAAACTGATAGTCTATAGGTCCATAGTCATTTATATTTATTTATTTATTTTTAATTCATGTTAATTACTAAGATTGGTTGGAGAAAACCCTCAATGATGAGGAAAATTCTCAAAATGAATGAATGAATGATGAAATCAAACTTTTTTGAATTTTGAAATTTCCGGGGAAAAAGAAAAAAAAATTGATTTGGAAGTTCATCGGTCAGCTAACAGAGGGAGCAGATATCAACCTACAGGAACAACAACCACAAATACTACAGTTAGAATGCATTGACAATGTCGCATAAATGTGTTGAAACTATAGTCTGCAGAATATCAAAAAAATCTGAGGTGAGTCGAAATAACTAACTCATAATAATTTAAAGAAACTTCGTAGTGTTATTTCCTACAAATATTAAATATTGAAACATACAATTTATGAGGTAAGATAAACAGACTCACCTAATTTATTAAGAAGAACCTCATAATATTACTTCCTATTGAAATATATTAATTCTAGCTGTACTTGAAGTTAAGAAATATGTGTCCAAGAATTGAGGGGTTTTAATTTTTTTTTAACATTCTTACCTCATGTATTGTCTGACCAACGGATCTGTGCCCCCGTAAGATATGCAAACTAAAGCCTACTACTTCCTTCCCTGCCTTGGTGAATCATTTCCCTCCCTGCATTCCTAACTCTCTCTCTTGCACTTGCAGTCCAGTGTTGTCAACTAAGCTCCAGCCTTGCTTTATTCAATATTCAAGAGCCATGACACTGGGGGAAGTTTGGCAACATCCCTACTCAATAAGTTACTTTGGCTGCTGTTTGACGTAGTGGGAGGGGAGTGTGGTGAAATGGTGTGAGTATAGATGTGTACTTTTCTAAGAACGATGTCAGCGCTATAGGGGCACAGATCCATTGGTCCGAATATAATTGTTTTGTCGGACATATGTTTCAAAGCTGTTGCTCCATCGTCAGTTTGTAAAACCATTCACAATAGAGCAACAGCTTTGTAACATATGTCCGACAAAACAATTACATGAGGTACGAATGTTTAAAAAATACGAACTCAAATATAAAATTGAGGGGTTGTTTACATGAAAATTTACTGGCTGATGACTTGCTTTCATTCTTGGGACTCCCCAAAAATACCACCACTATCCATTAATAATTACATTTAAAAGTATAGAGTTGACATATGTTGATTGTTATTGTTCTTGTAAAACTCTAATATATGAGATTTTATAGTGAATTTTCTAATAGAAAATTGTTTTTAACAGAGAGATTTGTATACGCAACACCCTTCACACCTGGTGGCCGGGCTCATGGAGAACTACATGAACAGTATAAGAGAAAAACAATTCTCACTACAGCCAATCATTTTCCTTATGTTAAAACTAGAATTCAAGTAATAGATCGGAAACAGGTATGTCTGATGAATTCTGTTTTCTTACTACTCAATCCAATGTCTCCATCATCATTGGTGGTGCAATAGACCATTTTAGACCCTGTCCTCTCTCAGAATTTTTCTCCATTTATCCCTCTCCATAGCATGTCTCATTTAATTTCTTTCTCCAATATTCCGTAAACTATAAATTTATAAAACAGTTATTTTTCTAGTTATTTTAATGCATTGTTAAACTGGCATTTGAATTTTATGAGCAGCGATGAGAATAGATATTGTCTTTTGTGGCAAAGGGTGATTCATGAGCTCGTGATTCACAAATCAGTGAGCCAGCAGTTAATTTCCACATGCGTCTAAATCTTCATTCTGAAAAAAATTGGTTCTCAAGTCTTCCAATGAAAGGAGAGTACACTGGGATTCCAGAACATTCCTACCCTAAAATATATAAGGTGCGTAGGTCTGACCAGCCAGTTGTGTCTGATTTGTGGGCAAGTAAAGGTGACTTAAGTGTGAAAATCAAGTAGAGATGTGTTAAGTGAAGCCATCAGCGAGTGTAAAGAACTGAACTCTAAAATAAAGTGTGAAAGAAGAATGTTTTACAGCAACAAATTATTGTGTGTATACGATGAAATTAATAAAGAAATTGTGGAAGATTTGTGTAAACATCAGTGAAGTTAATTTAAAGAAATTCAACTGTTTTCCATCACTACTGCTATTCTTGACGTCTGGTCTCAGAAGTGGGATATTACAACATGGGAAAACGCCATGATTAACCACTTCTAGCTACATCCAGAGACAGAGAAGGCATTTCACGACAGTAAGAGTTCAGAAACATTACTGCAAAAATGGTACAAGTACAGGATTTTTCCGATTGAGGGTCTTTCCACTTTTCAGCGGTTGCCCTTTTACCAGCAGGCTGCTGGCCCTTCACATCCACATGTGTCAATCACAGAGGTAGATGATCAACAGCCAGTGTAGGGGTGACATGTGGTTAGCATGTCGAGTCCCCCAACCGTTATAGCTGGTTAAGTACAGGATTTACTTATGGAATTATTCAAACAGGAAATTAAATAGATTGAGTCATCAAACCAACAAACAGGATATGATGTTAAAAACACCAAACAAGATTTACTACAGCACATTGAGACATCAAACCAAAAAACACAGGACTTGATGTTAAATAAATTGACAACATTATCCTGTTCGCTTCAGGTTTAAATACATAGTGCATTTCCCCAGAAACCACATTTAAGTCACCGTAAATTATATTATCCATTTTCAGAAATTCAAAACAAACCAAAGATAATGATACTTGAGATCACAATAAGAGTGAAGGCAAAAACACATTTCTCTACTGTTTATAAATGTTAACAAAAGATTACCCTGCCAAGGGATGTACAAAATATTGCAAAATATATAACAGCAGAGTTAAGTGAGTGTACCTCATCTTCTGAGTTGAAGGCCATTTAACTGCCAGGCTAGTCTACATCATCTTTTGAGGCAAATGGGTTAAAGAAGATTTTAAAATGGTAACTCAAGAATTGAAAATGAGATTTCTGGGATAGTAAAAGATGAAATCAACAAGGGAAAAAAATTAGACAGTATTAGAGAAGAGATAGAACAGAAATTAAACCAAAAAAAGAACTGTCATAGTCTTGTAGAGATTCATCACACCATTGAGGAGCAACAGAGAGTTCCGTCATCAAGGTCTGGAGTTCGACAAACTGCCGATATCAAATTCAAAAGCATAGGAATCAAGAAGCCAAAATTTGACAGATCAACATAATTTGACATATCCATGTGCCAGTTTGAGTCCATTTGTGCCCATAAGGGATGGATGTTGGAAGAAAGGGTGATGCAGCTGATTGCCTCTCTTCATGATAATAGTCTTGGGATTCTACAAAGCATTCCATCAGAGAGCCAGATTAAAGACATCACAGAGGCACTAGAAAAATCATTTCAACCATCATCATTATCTCAGCACCGCTTATTGGGCCCATTTGAAGACTTGTGTCCAACATGCTGGGAGTCCCCTCAAGAATAATCCATGACAATAGAACAGCTGGCACATAAGACCCTAGTAACATTCATCGATAGGAAGATGGCATCTACATTTGTATGTGGTCTGCGGGATCATGAGGTTAAACAACACCTGCTGGTGGTGGAACATTGCGTAATCAACAGTGGCCTGAATATGGCTTCACGACAGGAGGTGGTCAAGGAAAAAAACTTCATACTATCTGAACCACCCAATGCTATCTCATGTGTGTTGACATCAATCACAAAAGACCAGCCTGCTGGAATTGTGGAGATACTGGACACCTGTTGCATGACTGTGACCGTAGGTCCGTTACTGAAAGTTAATAATGAACTGGAGTGAGGAGGGGCCACTGACTCCTACATACTTTATATCTTTTCATTTGGCTACTAGAAGAGCATCTGTTGATTTTTCTCTTCCTTTGTCCCTTCTGTGATTTTTTATTGAATGTAGGCATGAACTTTCTGTTAGGTTGAACTGTACGACATTAATTTGTTTTATTATTGAACAGACACATTGAAAGTGAGTCTTAAAATATTGAAGGGCATATAACAGACAATAGAATGTTATCCTTGTACCTGGATTTTGAGGATCGCATATATCCAACAAGCTGCCAGCACATCTGACAAAGGACACATATACACGACAGTAGGACTCAAAAGGTTTAAATAATTAAAATGCAAAATGTAAAGAAAATAAAAATATCCGAGAACTGGGTTATATATTATATTATGTAGGTAAATATTAAAAAAAAAAATTCAGTGAGTTTGTTTTTAAACTGTTTTTTTTAGTAGAGAAGTCACTGAATAATAGAGGAGGGAATTCCACAAAAAAAGGAAGGATGAGGAATAGTGAGATTTTTCTTAAAAGAAAAATTAACGCTTGAGCTGGGACTTGAAATCTTGATCTCTGGGTCTGTGCACCAGTATGCAAGACACGATACAAGGGTTGTAAGGGATAGTGAAGTACATTCCGTAATCTCTCCTATCCAAATCTCAACCTCAACCTGCTCATGGTGGAACCTGCTTTTACAAATGAGGCTATGAGGACCGAGTAATGGCAGTATAACCACATCATCAGAAATAGAGGAAATACTATTTCAACACTTACGCTGGCATGTCATGGCGTAGAAATGTGTGGTGCTTGTGAAAATGGTCAGTGGATTCAAAATATATATATATATATATATATATATATATCCTCCTGGCAAGGTCCGATGGACCCATTAACCAACGGCATGTATGGCCCTCCAGTCATACTGGGGGTTCATGTGAGTAGGTGATGTAACCACCATTACAAATAAAAAATTGCTCACTTAAAAAATGGTTACATTTATGCTGAAGTAATGGCAAATCCTTCAGATAAGTTTTCCAGAGGTAAAACAGTCCCCTTCTCAGATCTCCAGGTGGGGACATCTGCAGAATGTCATATACAGAACAAACAAAGAACACCTACAAACCTGTGAAGTATTACCTGTTGGATCCAGCATAGAGAAATATTAGAGAGCAAGAACGCTAATGGCTTCATTGCCAAGGCCCAGCATTTGAAAACAACAGACACGATACAAACGATAAAATTCTTTCTTCAAATATGAGGATGTAATGGATTGCATACTTATATGAGGAAAGAAATGTTAACGTTTATATCATGTCTTGAATGGTATAATGGATTTTATACTGATGCATATGAGGAAAAAAATATTAATGTTTGTATTGTGTCTTCAGTGGTGTATTGGATTGCATACTGTTGCATAGAACCAGAGGTCTGTGTTCAAGTCACGGTTCAAGCATTAATTTTTTCTTTTCAAAATAATATTGCCCAGTATTGGAAAGTATCAATATTTAAATCCATCCATCCATAGTAATTCTGCCCGAGGGCAGGTCTTTCACTGCAATCATAACATTTTCGTGCTATGCTTTGCAGCTTTACTAGGGAATTGCAGGTGTGGTAGCTTCCCGTTGCTTTCCGCATCAGTGAAAGATGATGATAATGATAAGGATGATGATGATGATGAAGGCCATATGATTTCGGAGACTGTTTGGGCCTTAAATTTTTCCTGACATTTGTCTTACAGGTGAGGAAAAACCCCGATAAAAACCTCACCCAGAAAAACTGCCCCGACTGGTGATCGAACCCGGGCCCGCTGCGTGACAAGGCAGCATGCTATCTCGAGACCACAGCGGTGGATAATATATAAATATAACATCAAAATAGTGAGATGTTCAATATAGAGGTACAGCTAGAGTTAAGTTTTCTGTCAATCATAAATTTAAGTTATGGTGGGAAGATAATATTTTGATGGACTTAGATAGCTGGATAATGGGGATTTAAAATGGACTTAGTTAATTATGGATGAAGACAAATTAAGGATCTTAGTGAATGTGACAGGGCATAGGCTTATAAAAATCAATGCCTAGTAATTTATTCCTTTAATGATTTTTAAATTTTATTTATTTCTTAATTTTACAGATTGTTTTGACTCCTATTGAAGTAGCAATTGAAGACATACAAAAGAAAACAATGGAACTTGGACAAGCTACTCAGCAGGAACCCCCTGATCCAAAAATCCTTCAGATGGTTCTTCAAGGTTGCATAGGTGAGTGATTAATAATTTTTTTTTATTATCGTAATATGGATAAGGAAAGCATTTATTAGGGTGAGATTGGTCCATTTTCTCTATTTATTCATTCAAATAAAATTATAATATGCACTGGTAAGATCTATAAAGCCTGGACTCTGCAACAGCTAGTGAAATGAACTGCAAGCATCACCAGATGGGATCCGAAATTAATGAATACGTAATGAATCATCTAAATCTGCACCAGTCTTAAATAACATTCATGATTACCAGAGAAATTGGCAACATCATCTTAACAGAATGCCTACTGTGTGAGAGATCTTACATTATAGTTGACATTTCTGCTCCCAGCTGGCACAGAGATCACAACATTGCTGAACATCCCAGGTGCCGTCAATCACTTTATAAGATCTCATACACTTTAAAAAAACAAGGCCTATAGCCTTGCAGCTGAACATTGCCGGTTTAGATAATAATGACAAGGAAAAGGATTTTGAGGTACAGCACCTTTCCAAAAATATAGCATAAGAATTAAATGAATCGTGATTTCTTCTTACCTCATACTTCTATGTTTTTTTTAAACATAGCACTGCAGTATCAGCGACCATTGTCACCATCTTCAGCTGTTTTCACGACTGTCAATTTTTTTCTTTTGCCAGTAATAATCCAAACTGCCATCTGGTGTTCTTTTGAAGGAATTATTTTCTAAACTGCCATCTGGTGTTCTTTTGAAGGAATCATTTTCTAAACTGCCATCTGTTGTATCAAGCTTGATTACAAAGTTCTTCAAAAATACAACAGATGGCAGTTTAGAAAATGATTCCTTCAAAAGAACACCAGATGGCAGTTTAGAAAACAATTCCTTCAAAAGAACACCAGATGGCAGTTTGGATAATTACTGGCAAAAGAAAAAATTGACAGTCGTGAAAACAGCTGAAGATGTTGACAATGGTCACTGATACTGCAGTGCTGTGTTTTAAAAAACATAGAAGTATGAGGTAAGAAGAAATCACGATTCATTTAATTCTTATGAATTAAACCTCATAATGTTAAAAATTTCCAAATTTATTACATAAATATAAAAAAATATAGCTATTTTCATACCAATAGGTTGGGGGGGATGAAATAAAGTGAAATGAACATAATTTGTGGCACCTTTCATGAGATTACTACATTTTGCCCCTTTTCCCCTCTTCTTTATGCTTCAGCACCTTTTCCTCCACTCTTCTCTGCATTTTTTAAAGATAAGACAGAAAAATGTTTTTTTTTTCATGAACAGCTTTCTAAAATCTCAATCGGAATTCAACAATATTAAATAAATATTAAAATATAATTTATGAGGTGGAGAATCACATTAACCATGATTTGAGGAAAGTAGATTTTACAGGAATGATTCCAAAACATTAGATCAGGATAGGGATGTATGGATAACTTATGTCCACGTTGCCATGAACCTACATGGTCGATAGTGCCAGTGAGTTAGTTATACCCAGAAACAATGGCTAATCTGCGGTGTGAAGTTAACAATAGTAAATAATAAATATTAAAATATAATAAGAATCAAATGAATCGTGAATTCTTCTTACCTCATGCTTCTATGTTTTTTTAAACACAGCACCGCAGTATCGGCAACTTCACCATCATCAGCTGTTTTCATGACTGTCGTGAAAACAGCTGACGATGGTGAAGTCATGGAAACAGTTGACGATGGTGAAGTCGTGGAAACAGTTGACGATGGTGAAGATTTTTTGCCGATACTGCGGTGCTGTGTTTAAAAAACATAGAAGTATGAGGTAAGAAGAATTCACAATTCATTTGATTCTTATTAATAAAACCTCATAATGTTAAAATTCCCAAATTTATTATATTAAATTAAAATATAATTTATGTAAACCACCAGTAATTTATATCCCAGCAACAATGGCCAATCTGCAGCTGTGTAGTCAAATTGAAATTTCAACAGTGTTGCTGTAACAGTTTAAAATAAGTTCAGTTAGTACTGGCAATAATATCTACCAACTTGTTGTTGCTGTGTTTTACTAGTCTGAACCACAATGCATTTTTTATTAGTATTACAACTGGGTTTTCACAACAATAACATGGAAATGTTAAGAAGGTTAAGTAGTATGCACATTCAGAATTCAAAACGCAAGTTATCGAAACTGATTGAATGATTCTTCGATATTCCATCTGCGAAGCAAATATTGCAATAAACTAAAGAACTATGAATTACCTCTTATGGAGTCTATAAAAAAAAATTTGGTGCAAAATGATATGCATATTATATAAACTGAGTTCATGTAACTGGTTTAAACCTTAATCCAATTGTTTCAGCAGCACCTTTTTTGTTTTGCACATTTTTTGGATGTATTTTCAGAACCCTTTTTTTCCCCTTTTATGACCAAAATTTGCACCTTAAAATCCCTTCCCTAATAATGACACAGTAGAGTGACATTTTAAAGAAATTTATTCTTATTTTATTTTTTTAGGAACTACGGTGAATCAAGGACCAATGGAAATTGCTCTAGTCTTCCTGTCAGAGTTGCTTGAAGGTCAGAAGCCTGCAACAAAATTACAGAATAAACTACGTCTGTGCTTCAAGGATTTCTCGAAAAAGTAAAAATATTAATTATAAGTATTTGAATTTCTATAATATTCTTCAATAAAATTATAATTCAATAAATGAATCAGATTTTATACCTCACCTCATATTTTTTTGTCCTCTGCAGGACTATTTTCATGGACATTTTCCTTACCTTCAACTGGCATCTGACTGTAGATTTGACAGTTGGTATTCCTTTGCTTCTCTGCCTCTGTAGATCAATGAATTTCTAAATTATCATCTTCATCCTGCCAGATATTAGTCCTAGAAGAACTGTTACGGCCTGAGAAAGCGGTTTTTGTGCCATCTTTTCATAGGTTGACCAAGTGACCGTTTCCCATTTGGACAGTAGTTCATTATTGCCTTGGGGATCCTGGATCTAGCCATTCTTGAGACATGTTCCTTCCAGTTTAGCTGATATCTGGAGATGTAATCAAGTATTGGTCACACATTAAGTTCTTGAAGGATTTCTACATTTTTCTTTCGATCCCATTTGGTGTAGCTGCTTGGCGCATAAATCTCATCTCACAAGCTGTTAGTCTGCTTTCATCTCTCGTCTTTATAGTCCACGCTTCTCTCCCATAACATAGGACTGGTCGAGCCATTATTTGATAAAGACGAGTACGAGTTGATTTTTGCACTAATGAAGGTTTTAAAACTCTATTAATGATTCCCATTGATTTGTTGAATTTCACAATTTTACTCTGATAAATCCAAATTTTCAACAAAAGAGAGTTTATATCCCAAATAAGTAAAATCATTAACTCTCTCTAAAATTTTGTTATTTAAACAGATTTTGCTTGGTATTGGGGATTTTCCACAAAAGGCCTTTATTTTTATTGGTAGATATTTCCATTGAATATTTCTGGGCTATAATTTCTAGATTAAAGCTTTGAAATTCCCAGGGAAAAAAATTTATGATTTGAAAGTTAACCCAGTCTACCAACAGAGGGAGAGAAGCAAAGTAATACCAATCGTCAAATCAACAGTCAGGTGTACAAACAAACAAACAAACATTAATTTTTATATATTAGATTAGGCAAAAATATTGATCAATCTTAATACTATTTTTATTAAATAATGGAAAAACAATTTATTAATTGTTAAAAAAAATATTAGTGAGATGTTTATATTAATATATACATCATGTTAACATTAAATATATGTAGGTAGGAAATAACACTATGAGGTTTATTTTAATTAAATTTGAGTTTTTTTTTATTCACCTCATATTTCTTGATTTTTATACAGACTCGAGTTTCAGTCACAAATTCAGTGATGAAACTTGAGTCTGCATAAAAATCAAGAAATATGAGGTGAATCAAAAAACAACTTAAATTTAATCATGTTAACATATTTATAATTATTTTTTTAGATGTGCTGATGCACTGAGGAAGAACAAGAACCTGATTGGTGCAGATCAGAGAGATTACCAGAGAGAACTAGAGCGAAATTATCATCGCTTCACTGGACGCTTGATGCCTCTCATCACAGTCAACAATGTTGAGCGACTGTCTCGTGGCAGTCGATAGAGAATTACCTCAGCACAAGGATACACACTTCCAGCACTAAGCAGAGTTGTAATAATATCCAAATTTGTTTTTCAATAATATAATTATGATGTAAACAATGAAAACAAGTTTTCCGCAGACACATCTAACAAGAGTAGAGATTGAATCGGTAATTATATCTCACCTCATATTCTGTCCCTCTGATGTTGGGTGCAAAACCTTACAATTAAATCCCTTTTTCCAGGAACTTCTAAATTCATTATTTATTTAATATTTGTACAAAATAAACTATGAGGTTTCTTTTAAAAATAATGAGTTAGTTATTTTCGATGTTTTTATTTAAATTAACATTTTCCAATCCCGGATAGAATCTAATTTTTAAAAAGAAAATTAATGTTTGAACCAGGATTTGAACCCTGGACCTCTCGTTCTTTGTACGAGTGTGCTGTCCAATTATGCCATTCAAACATTAACATATCTTTCAACCTGCACAATTCTCATTTGTCCAAAGGCTGTTGCTACCATCATGCCAATAGAAGCCGTCAGTTGGCATGATGGTAGTGACACCTATTAACCTTTTAACGAATGAGAATTGTATAAGTTGAAAGAAATGTTAATGTTCGTATCGTCGTTTGAATGGTGTAATTGGACAGCATACTCATACGGTGAACGAGAGGTCCAGGTTTGATATCCCAGTTCAAATATTAATTTTTCTTTATTAAAAAAATTAGTTATTTTGACTCACATTTTTTTTTTCAATGTGAAGTGAGTCAAAGTAACTAACTCACAATAATTAATTATTTATTAATAGTGAGTGGAGAACATATTTTTAACGACTCACCTCATATAATTTAAAATTTCTTTGATACCGGCAGTTTCAGACAATATCTTGTCCCTTTTCAGTCATTATTTATATTTATGGATTATTTACACAGAAGTGCCAGAAAGTAAAAATTACAACATGTTAGAAATAAATAAATTAGAAACATAATGGAAGCAGAAGAAAACAATTGAAAGAATTGAAGAGAAGGAATGAAAATTGTTAGGAAATATTTTAGGAATGGAAGGCGAGAGATGGCCGAAAAAACTATATCAATAGCAAGCAACCAGAAAAAAAAAAGAAAAAAGGAAGGTCAAAGTGAACTTGGAAGGAAAGCATGAGGATAGCAATGCAAGCAAAGAGGGTTATGCATTGAAGATACTCAAGATCTAGACTTTGGAAGTTTGGCAAAGAAATTTATATATATTTCTTAAATATTGAATTTTGGAGTTTTCAGAGAAAATAATTTAACCCATCAGCGTGGAGTGCCGTGCAGTGCCGCACAAATAAAACATTTCTTCTCTGTGGAATGATGGGCACCGCCCGCATGATTTCTTTACCGAAACTAGTTCTTATTTTTTGGAAATGATTCACTAAATTAATGATTAAATAATATAATTTTGTAGAGGAAAGAATACGCTTTTGTTTTATATATAAACTTAATAATATAACTTATTTTCAAATTGTGTAATTTATTGTTAAATGTGGATAAGTTTGAAGTGCTGATTGAGCATGTTCTATATCCTGCGCATTTGATTTATTATCATTCTTTGTACAAATATGCAATGACAACACAATTTGTGAACTGCAATCTTACACAGGAGAAATCAAGCTTTCAATTAACATACAATTTGTATTTTATATATATATATTTTGATCATGTAGTTCCTCGTTTTTATGGACTGCGTTAGAGACTATTAGTCTGTGTTTCTCTGCTCTCTTTTTGAAAACCATGAGACTATTTAAAACTTAGTTTATATAGCTGAGTTGGTGAAGGTTCCTTCTTTCAAATGAAATATGTGACACTTATATGGCACCAAATTTGTGAAAGATATTCTAACTTGAATGAGTGACACTATTCAATCCTGTTAGACTAGCTTGAGGGTAGCATTGTTTCGCCATGGCCCCTACAAATAAACATAGTGAGAATATTACAAAATGCTTAGACGAGGAACTGGAAAACAAACATAAAATCTATTCAAAGTTAAAATTGGGAAACTAATAAAATCTATTGTAGATTATAATATAAATATAGGATCCTTGTACCAATAGACTAATTTTGTTACATGTATATTAATTGGAAAAGAAGAAAATAAAAACTAGTATATGAAAATATTTTCCGTCTTCTAAACATTGCTAATTGAACAGCATGATTATCTTTAGGGGGAATTCACCACAAATTATTTTTCGCATTGACCTTGGTGAAGTAACTTGTGCAGCATAGGGGTAGGGTAGAAAGAAAGGTTCCCGGATGTCATTCAACGGTACCGAGATTAGTTACAAGGCATTTTCTGGTAAGAATACCACCGAGAAGAAATAACCAAGCCCACCCTAACAAAAATATGTGTTGTGCATTATAAAAAATATTGAAAGATACAGTATTTAGATGCTCTGATATGAAGCGGGATTATGTGTGAAGGAATGCTTCAAATCAATCTTAACTAACCTAATTTATAAGGTATAGTAAATTTTATTTGTGTTGTTGTAGTTTACAATTATTATAATTAGCCTCACGTTTAGCTGAATTTATGTTAAAATTTCTATTTAGATATTGTAAATATCAAACGAGATATAAACGTTTACAAAACTTTGTTTTCTAACTTACAAATTTAAATGCCATTCCAAGAACTCCTCCCTCAGCTGAGAACCATCAGGGGATTTTAAATCCCTCCACGCTGATGGGTTAATAGTGAGATTTGTCTGCCCAGTGCCAGAATTTTCCAACAGTCAACTCAACACACTGTTTTTGAATGAAAATGCTGAAATGTCCTCTGAGACATGTTCCAGATGAGAGAGCAAAATAATAATAATGTTTCATTTATTCTGTCAGAGTTAAGGCCATAAGGCCTTCTTTTCCACTCAACCAGCACAAATATACAAATACATGCTTACATTATAGATTAAGTCTGTCGATGTGGCATAGTCGGTAGAGTCCCTATCTTCAACTCTGGCAACCCAGGTTCGATTCCCGACAGGGTAAGGGATTTTTAAAATCTCAACCTTGGGACTGGGTGTGTGTCATGTCCTAGTTGTACCCGTTGGGTTTAATTTCTCTAAAAAATTACAGACTTATACAAAAAAAACTCTATGGCACAACATGCCTAGAAGACCCTTGACCTACCAGCTGGCTGCTGGCCTCGCATCCACATGTGTTAACCACAGAGGTAGATGACCATCCAACAAGTGTAGGGGTGACATGTGGTCAGCATATTGGATCCGCCAGCCATTATAGCTGGTTTTCTCAACCTGGAGCCACTACTTATTGTAGCTACCCAAATGCCTCATGATGCTGGGTGAGTACAAGTCCCATATTGACTGAAATTCCATGAGAAAATTTCTTCTTCCATTTAGACTTGAACCAGTGCAAGTTCCATAGCTCTGTGCCAAGGCATTTTGCCTTAACCACTCAGGTATGGCATGGGACATACAGATTATATATACATTATATCTATTACAGATTAAAAAGACATTAAATAATAATAGCAGTAGTAATATGATAAATTAAATGAGAAACACAATTAATACATGTACATTATGCAGGATAATGATCAAACCAAGGTTAGAGCAAATATAAATTCAGTTTTCTTTTAAATGATGCTAACGTTGGGATGCCCCTGATTTCCTGTGGGAGAGAATTCTAGTTGCAAGAAGTGGAGATAGTACATGATGTGGAGTAATCGGATGTCCTATGTTGTGGTATATTAAGGTTGTTTAAATTATGGTTGAGGATAGATACTGGAAACAAGAGGCCAAACAGTTGGGAGTTATAGTATGTAGAATCTTAAGTAAGATAACTAGACAGTGTAATTTTCTTCTACCTGGACAATTTGTGGAAAAGTGGACAAATGTGGTTATATTTTTGGACATTAAATATTAATCTGATAACATATTATGAGCACACTGCAGTTTATCTGACAGTCCATCAGTTATGTCAGTTAGTACATCAGAATAGTCAAAATGCAGCATCACTGAAGTTTGGACTAAAAGTCTTGTAAGAGCTGTTGGAAGAAGGTTCTTGAGACACTTCAGGGAATGCATTATGGAAAAGATCTTTTTAGGCGATGTTTTTATTATTAATTTCATACATCTCAATGATGGATAAATCATATTTAAAGAGAAAAATTATACGCTCAGACCGGGACTTGAACCCGGGACCCTTGGTTTTCTAGTCCAAGTGCTCTACCATTTGAGCTACCTGAGCAAGTACCGATCTAAACGCAAATCTTTCTCTATATACGTTGTAATTCCTGCCCACCAAATGCTTTGAATCCTTTGCTTCTATCTTTGCAAATGGCGGCTCCTATATTAAGAAGACATATTTGGGAATTATACATTACATTATAAATGCCAGTACGGCTATTTTCGATGTTTTTATTATTAATTTCATACATCTCAATGATGTATAAATCATATTTAAAGAGAAAAATTATACGCTCAGACCGGGACCCTTGGTTTTTCTAGTCCAAGTGCTCTACCTTTGAGCTACCTGAGCAAGTACCGATCTAAACGCCGTACTGGAAGGGTTATAATGTCATGATAATTCACAAAATTGGCTTCTTAATATAGGAGCCGCCATTTGCAAAAGATAGAAGAAAAGGCTTCAAAGCATTGGTGGCGGGAGGGAATTACAACGTTATATAGAGAAAGATTTGCGTTTAGATACGGTACTTGCTCAGGTAGCTCAAATGGTTTTTAGTTAGTTAGAGCACTTGGACTAGAAAACCAAGGGTCCCGGGTTCAAGTCCCGGTCTGAGCGTATAATTTTTCTCTTTAAATATGATCTTTTTAGGCATTTGTTTTATTTGGGTACTCCTATTTAGATTAGAATCTAGATAAAATCCCAAGTTTTTAACAATATTGCATATGGAATTTGATCATTATCTAACATGATAGCTGGCATGTTGCTATTGTTTGTGGAGCTTAATAGTCTTGGATGTCCAGTTGTCCAATAAATAATTATTGCTTCATTTTACTTACATTTAGTTTTAGTCCAAACTGTTTGGACCATGGAGATCGTTTCTGAGGATATGAGGTGAAGTATAATTACAGATTTAATCTCTTGATAAATTTCCTCATATTGTTATTTCTTATCAGTTTTAAGAATATTTTTTTTGTCTGTGAAATTTAATATTTGAATAATATATACTATTCACAAGTTAATTATGGGAATACCACATTTCGTAAAACTTAAGATATAAATTAACATTATGAGGCTTATAAATTAAAATTAAAATGAATCATAGATCATCCCACCTCATACACACTTTGTTCTTCATAGCACAGGACCACGGTTCCACTTATTCCTATCTTCACACATTTTTTCGACTGTTGAATTTTTCCTTTCATCAGTGAGCAAGGTTTAATCTCAAAGTTCATCAAATCAACACTAGATGCCAGTTTAGAAGATGATGGTAAAAGGTAAAATTCAACAGTAGAAAAAATGGCTGAAGATAGGAAAGACTGTTCCTGAAACCACGGCCCTGTGCTGCAAAGAACACAGAGTGTATGAGTTGAGATGATCTAAGACATTTTAATTTTATTAATATATACTATAATATAATTAGTAAATTCTCTGACCATGATTTCATTCATTAATGACTTCAAAACTACAAGAGACAGCAATTTTTTGTTTTCTGCATTGTAATTGTTAACTCAAAAATTTATTTAATTTGTGACCATCTGTGTATGCAAGTTCTATCTTGCATTGCTAGAACTATGTGAAGTAAGCCGGCCTTCTGCTAACTATGATGTAATACCCACCCCCTCAGAATCCAGTACAGCAAGCAGACTATGTTACCTTAAACAGACGGATTGGGTAATAAGTTGCGAACATTAATGGTCACTATAGACTGGATTTTAAAGAGAAAAGTACAGATAATTTTGTGTACTTTGATATAATATAAAAGAGGATATTCACTTAAAATCTGGTCTGTAGTATTGACTTGAACATGGGCTCCTCTACTTATTCTTAAGATTTCAAGTTGTCTTCATGTGTTGTGTATCATGTCAGGAGAAATGTTCTGCACTGCCTCATTTCAGTTCATGAAATTTAGCATTTTGTCTATACTTTATCCTTACCCATATGAAGAAATCTATTGTAGTGTCTGGTGAGCATGGAGGCCACAACATAAGTTCATCACCACCTAATATTGAAATGCAGAATTGAACTATTATAGGAAGTTTCACTATGAGTTTTAATTTAAAATTTAAAATAAAATACTTTTACCTCACCTCATATCCTGTATTCTAATTATGACAGGATATGAGGTGAGCAAAAAAACATTTAATTTTAACTACTTACTTATTTTAGGAATTCTCACTATGAGGTATATTCATTAAGGTAGAATATTTAACTTTCACAGGGAAAGAACACTATGAGGTTTAATTTAATAATTAAATTAATGTTTTTATCCTGTAAAACACCACAAGTTCCAGAAAATTTTCAATAAGTTTAACATTCGATTGTCCCCAAAGAATGAATACAGCCTAAACAAGATAATTAAAACCAACAAAAATGAAAAAATTGGACAAGAATATAAATCAGGAATATATCAGATCAAATGTCAAGATTGCGACAAAATCTATATAGGAAAAACAAAAAGAAATTTAAAAACTAGATTGAAGGAACACCTTAGAAATGTAAAAAAAGGGGGAAGTGGACAAGTCAGCAGTAGCAGCCCATGCTTGGTCTGAAAAACATTTAATAGATACAGAAGCTAGCCTAATCAAACAAACAGATAAACTAAAGGAACTCACAGTCTGGGAAAAAATCCACATCCAAAAAAACAAAAAAGAAAAACTCATAAATTTTGAAACTCCTGCAAATTTTGACCTAATCCAGAGGTTCATCGGTCCACCGACAGAAGTAAGAAGGAAACCGCCAAGAAACGACATAACACCGGTCGACCAGAGGCTACTGACGATGGAGATAAGCTCCGAAACTGCAGTATAGAAGAAAAAAGATATGAGGTGAGGTAATAAAAACATTAATTTAATTATTAAGGTAGAATATGTTTATCACTCACCTCATATTGTTCTTCTTATTTGATTATAAACTAGTTTCGGAACATAGTTTCTGTTCCATCCTCAGTATCATCACGACCGTTGTTCTGTCGTCTTCAAGAGCTGTATGAGGTGAGTGATAAACATAATCTACCTTAATTATTTAATTTTAAATTGAAATGCAGATTCAACAAATCTTGAACACGGCAGTCGGTTCTGATGGGCTAGTAGTTTCCACACTTACCTCTAGTTCAGAAATTCATAGATTCAAACCTTGCAGGAGTTTAAGGATTTTTCTTCTTCTTCTTCTTCATCTTCTTATTATTAGGCACTATAGGTTCATTTAGTTGAATACTTTAACCATATTAAATTTGTTTCCAATGAAATTTCTATCATGAATATATATAATCCAATTATTTTTTCTTCATTTTCTTTAAATCTCGTAAGAATCTCACATCTAATTTTAGATCTGCCTAGGGCTCTAGGTTTCCACCTGAAAAGTTTTTTGACAATTCCTTTGTCACAGATTCTATATACATAGCCAAAACAACTTATCTTTGTGCTCATGTGAAATTAACTACATTCTTATCAATGGGTTTTCAGTGTATATAAATCCTGAGTATGGGTTCCTTTGGAAGGAAACTAAAGCCGAGGATCCCGATTATAGATCTGTGACATGTAAATGAAATTCAAACATGAAGAAAATGCCCTCTGAAAAAAAAATTATTAGCCCTTATAAACTGATATTTACATTGAGAAGCTAATGTCATTAGCTGTTAAAGACCAATGTAAAATAAAATAAGAACAGTACTGAATACAGCAGGCATAGTGCACCATCTTGCTAGAAAATTTATCCACTTGTGGAAGGAAAAAAAAGTTCCATCTGTACATCCTTCTCAAGTTTTAAGTTTATAGCTGATTAAGTTATGTAGGTAGGAAATAACACTATGAGGTTTATTTTAATTTTGTTGAGTTGTTTCTTGACTCACCTCATACTTCTTAACTCCCTCGCAGATCCAGATTTTGTCACTGTATTTGTGACATTCACAATGTAGTTGTGAACTTGAACAGCATTGAGAATGTCACAAATACAGTGAGGAAATCTGGACCTGCAAGGGAGTTAAGAAGTATGAGGTGAGTGAAGAAACAACTCAACAAAATTATAGCTGATTGTCTTTATACAAGCTACATACTGAATTTAGTGCTGGAACTACATTTCCGTGAATAACATCACATGTTGCTACAGAAAGAACAATTGAATAAACTTTTTGGGTCAACAATTGCAAGTTGCTTTATCTTGTAATTTTGTAACTGTTATTCAATGAAATCATAGCTTTCTTAAACTTGGTGCATAATTACCCTGAAGTGTGTATTTTCCTGCATTCCACATCTAATGTGGTGTATTGAGGTAATCAAATGAATAATCAAACATGTGCAATTTCATTTTTATTTATTTACTTTTTATATTTTCATTTTTCATATATTATAAACACAAAACTCTCATTTCAAATATTGTGTAAATGCAGAATTTGAGAAGCAACTTAGAAAAATGGCATGTTTCTTATATTTATTGTCATAAATTGAACAAATTGTATGCTTTATTTTTTCTTCATTTATCCACTTACCACTAATTTGTCCTATGTGGGTGATATGAAAGAAACCAAATAGCAAAATTAAAAGATCAGAATGAACAGAAATGTAAAATTTAGAGAAATGGAAAAGATCAGCAGTGTGGGCAGAAAATCATATAATTGAAGAGCAGTCAAAATTGCTGAAATAATTGCAAAACCAACAGAACTACATGGGGGGGGGGGAATCTTCATCCAAGAAGAGGTAAATTTTTTTAATTCTTGAGAAAAGTGTTCAATTGTGAGCTTCATTTGCTTGACACCAGAGAGAGAGAGAGAATAGACGAAATTTCTAATAGTCTTTTCAGCAGTCGGTTTTTGGCTGAAAATAGGGGAAATGTCTTTTGAAACATGTTCTAGGTTTGAGAACAAAATATGAGGTGAGGCAAAGGGGTTTTGGTGACTGTACCATCAAGTTAAGAATGCACTGAGGGAAGATGGAATGCCTGTGACCTTAGTGTTCTCTGTACACCAATATAGTGGTATAGGTGAAGGGTGGTGCACCTTGCTTCAGAAGCAGGTAAACCAGAATTAAGGATTATTAGAAGAACGAAAACAAATATCTATTTAGCTATTTATAGTATCCAATAAAAGTACCTCCTTAATTAATGTTTTAATTTTATTTGAAGAGAAAAATATATGCCTGAATCGGAATTTGAACCCAATATCTCTGGTTCTGTACACCAGCGCTCTCTCCTCTAAGCTACAAGGCATTCCAATTCATACACATATTATTTGTCTCCTTTATTATATGAATTCCTACATGCTGAGGTATGAACTTTTCATTCCACTACATCACTAGAATATTTTTTTTTTTTGTTCAATGCCACCAGTTTGTCATTCAACATTTCAGGTATTCTCTCCTGGCATTGGCATATTACAACGCACTTCTGAGGTTGGGGTGCCTGGAAGGTGGGGTTATGCTGCCCCAATGATATGTGGATGATGATGATGGGTAATGATGTGCCAGGAGAAGCCTTAAACCTAAACTTAATCTAATGAGGTGAATATGGTATTGATGATAATGATGGCCGAATGATGTTCGGGGACCGTTTGGGCCTTAAAGTATCCTGACATTTGTCTTACAGGTGAGGAAAAACCTCACCCAGGAAACTTGTCCCAGGTGGGGATCGAACCTGAGCACGCTGTGCGACAAGGCAGCATGCTACCTCGAGACCACGGCGGTGGGCACCACTAGAATATTAAATTTATCATTTTTCACCGAATGACAAATTTTATTTGAATAAAAATGTATGCCTGAATCCAGCTGGTGTACAGAACTAGTGACATTGTGTTCAAATCCCGATTCAGGTGTACATTTTTCTCTTCAAATAAAATTTGTCATTTGGTGAAAAGTGATAAATTTAAGAATTTAATGTTCAGTCACATCAAAAGATGTTTTAAATAGGAGAGTCCTGCACACAACCTGATATAATTTATATTGTGCGCAGTAATATGATTGGTCTCTTTATGGTGAAATTAAATGTTTCTTACCTCTCCTCATATAAATCTTCTAAGTAGATCGCGATTTCGAGACCATAACTGTCTCATCTTCAGTACTTTCTTGGCGACTGATGTTATGTCGATCAGAAGAAACTCTTCTTCTTCCCTCTGTTGGTGGACCGATGAACCTCTGGATCAGGTCAAAACTTGTGGGAATTTTGAAGATCATATGTTTTCCTGAATGTGGATCTTTTCCCAAACCGTGAGTTCATGGTTAACTCGTTTTAGAGCGGGCGCAAACAAACCGCATTTATATTCGGCGCCTAAATATTGTGTTGGCTTAGTATGTCTTGGAGATCATAGATGGCATGTAAATGTACATTTTCTATTCCCGTTTGACACGTTTAACCTTGGTGAATCCCCTTTTATTTTTAAAACAAACAACACATGGAATTCGTTCACCTAAACCTGCTTCCAGGCTCCAATGCAATCGTATATGTTTCTCGTTATCACGTTGTTGTTTGTGCGTGAGTGAAACCATGTCGAAAGAAAAATATCTCACTGAAGAAGAATTAGTGAATATTTTGTATAATGATCATTCAGGTGATGAACTGATTCCTGAATTAGAAGATTCACAAAGTGAAAGTGAAGTTGAACTTCCACTTCCTGAAATTGATACACCGATACCATGTGATGTCAATCACCCAAGTTATTTCACCATCAAATCCTACTAGGATATCTCCTTTAGGTATGTACAAAATTTTAATTTTCTAGGACTAATAGTTTGTGAATAATGGTCCATTTTCTGAAGTGCCACGAAAAGGGTAGCTGGGGTATTTAAATGGCTGGCCTGTGGGTTTAAATGTCCTGCTCAGTGCCTGGTACTGAATGTGACTTAACTGCTAGCTAGCACTACACACAGACTTTGGAGGACTATGTATAAATGACTCCCACACTCTCTTCACTCATGGGTCGTTTCCCAGAATGACCTTCCTTTTATCACATACAGAGTGTCCCAAATTGATGTATACACTCTTTGAAACGTTATTTCTCAGCAACGAAATGAGACAGAAATACAATTTTTGTTGTGTTTGATCGACAGGGCACTGGAAAAGCATAGCAACATGTTCATCAATCTTCACGTCTTTATAAACAACAATGGCGGCGAGATTATCATTCGATGAACGTAAGTGGATACTGAAGTGTTATTGGAAAGTGGAGAATGTTGTTCAAGTGCAACGACGTTGAATGGTTGAATTTGGGACACCACCACCAAGGGTAACAGTAACAAGAATCCGAGACAAGTTTGAAGACGGTGGAATGGTTCAAGATGAGTGCAAAAACCTGCATGACTGCAACAGTACTCTCGTTATCAGTCGAATGTCACTTTCTTCCGCACCGACCTTTCAACACATCTTGCACCGTTCCATTGTTTTCAAACTTGTCTCAGATTCTTGTTATTGTTACCATTGTTGGTGGTGGTGTCCCAAATTCAACCATTCAACGTCGTTGCACTTCAACAACATTCTCCACTTTCCAATAACACTTCAGTATCCACTTACGTTCATCAAATGATAATCTCGCCGCCATTGTTGTTTATAAAAACGTGAAGATTGATGAACATGTTGCTATTCTTTTCCAGTGCCCTGTCGATCAAACACAACAAAAATTGTATTTCTGTCTCATTTTGTTGCTGAGAAATAATGTTTCAAAGAGTGTATACATCAATTTGGGACACTCTGTATGTGTTCAGTTGTGATTATAGAGTGATTTTATGAAGTATTTCAGCTTCTTATTTGTTGTTATTTTGATACCTAATGTATGTGCACCCCTAGTTTTATTTTATTGGTTTTTTTTTTTCTTAGGTCATCACTGATATCATTTCCCAATAGAAAAAATTACTCATGTCTATGTCAATCTTTATGTCATGCATGTCCCAGGGTAATCCAAAATGAGTAATCCAGTTGACTATTCCTCCCAAAGAAAAAATATAGAAAACAGAGGGGAAAATGCTCTTTAAGGGCAAAACAATTGAAAACCACAATATATGAAATTCTCCAGTGGAATCCTACAGGATTATTAACATCAAAATTTACTTCTCTGCAATTTTCTCTCTTCTATCATAACCCGGTTTCACATGCATATGTAAGTTAGTTTAATTACATTGTTATATATTGGTATTTATTTTGTTAGACAGGTATCATATTTACATTACTGTTGCCAAAGCAATTTTCACTCTTAATGCAGATATCATATATGTCTAATGATCCTAAGTATTTGAAGTAATTTGGTTTATTTTATAATTAAAATTGATGCGGAAGTAACGGCTATTCATATTTCACTCCAACAATTACTATACAGAATAAATAAATTTCAAAATGCTGTCATACTCTCTGATTCTAAGGCAGCAAGCAATACATGCAATAAATTCACACAAAATGAAGTCAATACAAATTAAAAAGTGCTACAAAATGATTCAACAACTTCAAAAACTACAGAAAAGAATTCAATTGCAATGGATACCTGCACATTGTGGAATTGCTGGAAATGACACTGCTGATTTTCTTGCCAAAAAAGGCTACAATCTAATTCAGAATACTACTAAAAGCTTACCTTTCACATCCATAAAAAGAATAATTAAAAGCAAATATAAAATCAAACAAAACCAAGACCTATGTAATAAAGCCAAAGACAAAAAATGGAATATTTTAGTAAAGAAGCCAGATATTATTCCAGAAATTCCACGTAAAACCACAGTAGCAAAATTTAGACTGCTTACAGAACATGACTATTTGGCCAAACATTTATATAAAATAGGAATCTACACGAATCCAAATTGTCCTCTATGCAACAAAGACGAAGAACATCTACAAACCTGTGAAGTATTACCTGTTGGATCCACCATAGAGAAATATTGGAGAGCAAGAACGCTAATGGCTTCATTGCCAAGGCCCAGCATTTGAAAACAACAACATAATTAAAACATTTTGTCTGTTCATTCTTACCTCTTAGAGTTGTTTTTTTATTTTCTTTAAATTCAGTTATTGTCATCCCATATGAACTATTAATGTTGTGCATTGTTTACTTTTTTTCTGGTCAGTGATACAAGTTTAGCAATTTTTCAATTAGCCATAGCATTTTAAACAAAAATTATATAATTTGTAATGGATTATTCACAGCTTCCATTTGTATTTATAGAACTCAAGCCACATTAAGTCAGAGAGTGGAGAATAATCTATAATTCAGATTTTTAACTGAAATGACAATGTGTAAATGATATACTTCTACTTACATAATTATTACTGTGATTTGAATTTTTCATAAAAATTTTGTACTTTTTATAATGATTGTTTTAAAATTTTGGAATCTAAAATTGGAAGTATTATTGGTAGTAAAGTTGTGCATTCCTCTTGTATTGTCTTCATGTAAAATTGCTTGTATTTAAAAAACCAAATATTTGTGAGGTACTGACATTCCCACTATCTTATGGGCAGTGACTTCTGCTCTCAAACTATTCCAGATTTCAAGCAAACATCATAGACTGGGACAAGTCATGTTGGTACTGATTACTGTGTTGTTTTTATTTCAATCACAAAATCCAATGCACAATGTACAATAAAATAAATCTATTTAAAAGAAAGTCACAATGGAAGTAAAATATATGAATGATATAAGTTGTCCGAGGACTGTCCTTAACTATCAAGTGAACAGTCAACCATTGCATGCTGAAATCTACCTTGAAATTTCTTCTAAAGGAGCATTGTGATACCAAGGCCCAGCCCAAAAAATTATCTTCCTTTTTAACTGCAAGGCATTAAAATCCAGCCCAAAATCGCCTATTTAAACTAAAGGGAAATAATACAGTTTGTTAATTGATAGATTGGAAAACCCTCACTACCTGCTGTCCGTGCTGCATCCCCCTTCACTCAAATATGCTCTTACTCATGCAGGGAGTCTAACTTCTCCATACAGTGGTTGACATTGCTGGATTCTAGCTTTGATTTCTGTGCCTTGCAGTTAAAAATGGCAGATAATTTTTTGGATACTGCTTTGGTATATCATAATGCTTCTCTGGGAGAAATTTTTGTTTCGGCATGCAATGGTTGACTGTTCCCTTGTGAGTAAATTTAAAAAAATGTGTTTGTTTGTAATTAAATGTTTAAATTGTTATAATATGTAAAAGGTAAAGTGATTCCATTACAGGCCTTAGAAGGAAGTTATGACCCCGTCCTTTCTAGACAATAGCATAAGATATCAGCCCTGCATGATGGCTGTTTTACTAGAGATCGCTTACGAGTCGAATAGTGGTGGCCTGCAAGCTTTTCCTTGATTGAGAGAAGTATGGACAGAGTGGCTTGTAAACACTTTCAGACTTGAAACCTGCATCACTTCTGTATTTATGCTGTCGTAAGCATCGCAGCAACTGCTTATAAGTACTGCATGTGCATTAGAGAAAAAAGTATTCTTAATAAAAGAATACTTATGTCATATGAGATGTTTATTATTTTATTTATATTTGTCTATGACATCACACTTTGATAAACATGCTTTATAAATTCATAGTTAAATATGGGGAAAAACATTATGAGGTTCTTAATTCGCAAATTAATGAGTCATTTTTTACATCTTGCCTCATATTTTATTTTCTTTAAACACAAACATAAAATATGAGGTAAGATGTAAAAAAATGACACATTAATTTACGAATGCCTTATACATCTAAGCTTCGTAACTGCAAGAAAATTGACTACAGATCTTACTTATTTTCCGGAACACAAAGACTTGTATTTCATTTCAATATGAGAAGTTTCTCAATTATTCAGTATAACACCATGTAAAATTATAAGTGCAGTTATTATTGAATGTATAAAAACATACTACTTAAGGTAATTTTAAAGAAAATAATACTCAACCCTGAAAATCTGCATAAAAGTTTGAAACTTAAATAGCGATTGTTATATAAATAAAATACCTTTCTACACATAGTTAAAATAACGGGAATTTATTATACATTTAAAAATTGCTTACAAATTATGAACTTAATTTTATGTAGAATGTAAAAAAACATTTTTCTTCTTTATATTATGACATTAGATATAAGAGTATCTTCACGCAAAAGATGCATCTAAATTTAGGATTTGTTCTAAAAATATTTCCCATTATAGTTACTAAAATAATAATAATAATGTAATAAATTAATATAAATTTGATATTTGAGTTTCTATTTTTTTAACATTCTTACCTCATATGTCCGACAAAACCATATGAGGTAAGAATGTTAAAAAAATACAAACTCAAATATCAAATTAAACCTCATAATGTTATTTCATCCACTGCTGTGGTCTTGAGATAGTGTGCTGCCTTGTCACTCAGCGGGCCCGGGTTCGATTCCTGGTCGGGACGGGCTCCTGGCTGAGGTTTATTTGAGGTTTTTCCTCACCTGTAAGACAAATGTCAGGAAGCTTAGGGCCCAATGGTCCCCGAAATTCACCTGGCCATCATCATCCTTATCATTATCATCATCATCCTTCACCGGTATGGAAAGCAATGGGAAGCTACCACACCTACAATTCCCTAGTAAAGCCGCAAAGCATAGCAAGAAAATGCTATGATTGCAGTGAAAGACCTGCCCTCAGGCAGAATTACTATGCATGGATGGATTATGACGATAGATATACAAGTATCTTTATGCAAAAGATGCATCTAAATTTAGGATTTGTTCTAAAAATATTTCCCATTATAGTTAATTAAATAATAACAATAATAATATAATAAATGAATATATATCTGATATTTGGGTGTTGTATTTTTTTAACATTATTACCTCATATGGTGGTTTTGTCGGACATATGAGGTAAGAATGCTAAAAAAATACAAATATCAAATTAAACCTCATAATGTTATTTCCTAATGATTTTAAAATAGAATATACATTTGCCTGATGTTTACCTTACTTGATAGAAATATATAAATTTTATCATCAGTGATTGAAAACATAATTTTTTAGGGAATGAAAGAAAGGTTAAAAATATACAAACAAATAAAAAGGTGGAAGTCTGGCCTGTAATATATGGAATGCTTTATTTTATTCATCAGAATATTTTTTAATACCATTTGACTTATCCTACATAATTTTATTGTCTTTGTGAAAGGATTTGCTGATGTTAACCTCAGAGTTAATAGGTACAGCCCATGTTGCATTCTAAATGACATTTGAGGTCAGGTCACTTCCTTTATTAATTATATTTAAATGAATCTAAACTATAGAATTTCTAATGTTTAACATATGTAGGGCTGCAGGCATATAGTGTGATATGTAATAAATAATAATACTTTATTTATTCTGGCAGAGTTAAGGCCATAAGGCCTTCTCTTCCACTTAACCAGCACAAATACAAATAAATATTTGACAAATATAGATATACACTATACTAATTATAAACCGTTAAAGATACAATAAATGTAGCAATGTAAATTTCATGTACAAACAACATTTTATAGGGTAACAACAATAATGATATGATAATAATATAAATATGATAAATTATACGAGAAACACCAATTAATATATACCTTACACTGGGTAATAATGAAGTCGAGGTTAGAGCAAATATAAATTTAGATTTCTTTTAAAAGATGCCAATGTCCGGCAGCCCCTTATTTCTTGTGGTAGGGAATTCCAGTTGCGAGAAGTGCAGATGTTATATGACATGGAGTGATGTGATGTCCTATGTTGCAGTATATTAAGCAAGAGACTATGTTGTGATCTTGTGTTTAAGTTATGGTTTGAGGATTGATACTGGAAACGGGATGATAAATAATTGGGAATCGAGGTATGTAGGATCTTAGATAAGAGAATTAGACAGTGCGATTTTCTTCCCTCTTTTAGATGTAGCCATGACAATTCGTGGAATAATGGAGAAATGTGATTGTATTTTCGAACATTAAATATGAATCTGATACACATATTATGGACACGCTGCAGTTTGTCCAACAATCCGTCACTTATATACAGTAAACCCATAAAAACTCTAGATCTAGTTGTAACATACAGTTTTGAGATAACATTATTACGTCTAAAATTAGTATCTTAAAAATCAAGAGACAGCATAAAGTCAGTATAGTAGGCAACAAGTAAGTAAATAAATAAATAAAGTATTAATATTGTTTAGTTGTTTCTTGACTCACCTCATACTGCTTAACTCCCAAGCTTGGGAGTTAAGACGTATGAGTGAGTCAAGAAACAACTAAACAATATTAAAATAAACCTCATAGTGTTATTTCCTACCTAAATAACTAAATAAAGTATTATAAAATATAATTCTGAAGGAAACACTGTATGAAGTGATATATATTAAAAGTGATGCTTTTCTTCAATATTATCTTATAATTTTTTAATGGAATATATTGTGCTAATCATTCTAGTTAAGTAGTAGTAGTAGTAGTAGGACTTTATTAGACAAAAAGTAAGATATTTACAATATTATTTACAAATATGGGTCGTACGGGCAGTAAGCCGTACGTGTTGTTGACAGTCCGTTACAATAATGTAATAATTGGTACTAGTGTAAAGAAAAATCATCATCATCATGAACAAATTCGTTTTAGGCCATGTGGCCTGTACGGTAAACCTAGCGAAGATGGTCTTGATCTTTCCACCGATGTTTTGGTCTTCCTTGGTCCCTATGTCCAGTTGGGGTATATTGGAATGCCAATTTTGGAAGTCTATTTCTTGCCATTCTTCTCAGATGATGAAAAATAAACAACAAAAAAAGCAATAACATTACAATTACATAAAGAAAACACAATAATATTACAATTAAATAATAACACAATAGCATTATACACTAATTAATTTATATATAATTGTTAAGAATTAATGGTATTGCATTTTGATAACATATATTTATTCATGAATGAGTGTTGTCCTTATTTTCCGCGTTTTGTCCAGAAATTTACCGAGGTTTATCCAATTTTCTGGATTTACCAATAACTCGTAGCATGCCAATCTTTCCCGATTTGAATTTAGAAATCTTTCCGGTAATAACTGACGTCTCCAATATTCTGAATCATTACATTTTCCTAATATATGTATCTCATAAACAATATGCTGTATATCAGTATACGTTCGAAGAAAGTTAATATAAGTAATGCCAATAAAATATTGATTCTTGTTTGTAAAAATCCACTATTATCTTAAATAGAAATAATGTATGATTCATAAAAGATAATGAGAGTGAGACTACCCGAATAAGAATGTGAAAGCATTTCTCAGCCTTCAAGACTCTCACTTAGGCTTGAAAAGCACACATTTATCAAGGACAGACCTATCAGCTTACAAAATGGACATCTAATGGTTAGAAGTTGTACTAACCATTTTTCATATGCTGTACACCACATGTACACTACAACAGTCCAAACATGAGCTTCACAGCTGTGATAAAGGTCCATGGGCGATCTCTAGTTTATACCCCCATAACATATATCTGGTGATCATTTCTGTTAGAAGCCAAGTTGACCCCAGGACCAGGGTACCACATATTTAGGCCAGTTTAAAAATCCTGACCCCCATCAGTACTTGAACCCTTGACCTTTTGGCTTTTAGGGTATTGCCCCTAATGAACTCTTTAAGGGAGAAAGGAAGGAAATGGGATTACAAGATATTGAGAATAATTAAAGTTCTTAGGAAAATTTTTGGACCTAAAGAGAGATGAACAGACAGATGAATTGTATCATGCTAGCTCAAGTCATAAGATGCCTGCTTACTGACAAATGAGTTCAATTTGGAAGTTTTAAATATAAATTTTTCCATCTCTTGGCTAGGAGGGATAGTGGTGTACAATTTTTATCAAAATGCTGTCATACTCTCTGATTCTAAGGTAGCAATATATGCAATAAATTCACACAAAATGAAGTCAATACAAATTAAAGAGTGCTACAAAATGATTCTACAACTTCAAAAACTACAGAAAAGAATTCAATTGCAATGGATACCTGCACATTGTGGGATTGCTGGATATGACAGTGCTGATTTTCTTGCCAAAAAAGGCTCCAATCTAATTCAGAATACTACTAAAAACTTACCTTTCACATCCATAAAAAGAATAATTAAAAACAAATATAAAACCAAACAAAACCAAGACTTATGTAATAAAGCCAAAGACAAAAAATGGAATATTTTAGTAAAGAAGCCAGATATTATTCCAGAAATTCCACGTAAAACTACAGTAGCAAAATTTAGACTGCTTACAGAATATGACTATTTGGCCAAACATTTATATAAAATAGGAATCTACACGAATCCAAATTGTCCTCTATGCAACAAAGACGAAGAAATGAACGAGGAACATCTACAAACCTGTGAAGTATTACCTGTTGGATCCACCATAGAGAAATATTGGAGAGCAAGAACGCTAATGGCTTCGTTGCCAAGGCCCAGCATTTGAAAACATTTTTATTTGCTAGATTGTACACAAGATGCCTATACCAAACCCTTCTGCAGTACAGCAATTCATCTGTTGGTTGAGGATGTTTTGATTGCTGTCCCCCTTGATGCTTTTCAACAGGAGTACTCTGTGGCCGGCACCGTGTTTCACCTTATCCCTTCTCTTCATCACCATCCCTCGCATAATACACTCTACACAAACACTTAATTATACACAACATGGTCCGCCAATGTGGTGCATTACATTTAAAATTGACCACGTTAACAACATCTATCCAACTAGCATGTCAGCTGCAATGGACTAGTTGTTATGTTCCTTCCCTCTGTTCCTGAGGGTCGCAGATTCAATCCTGGCTGGGGTCAAGGGATTTTTTAGGATGGAGAAATCCATGGTGCAAGTCCTCCCGGAGGGACTTTAAGCCATGGGTCCCTAGTCTGAAGATTTTCAGGCTTGTAAAAGAATCTTAAGCCTGAATAAAGAACAAAATAATAAGCAAAATAAATAAAGTTCACCAATCTTCTTCATCCTAGTAATACCTTAGTTGCCTACTAGATGTCTCGTTGGGTCGGTATGTTGACTGCATACTTTTCATGGTATCTTTAGGGAAATAAGCATAACTCCTAACAAAGGAGAAGCCAAGACCCAACATTGGGCTGTTACACGATTACAGATGTAACTAGCACGGGACCCAAAACTCAAGAAGTGCAATCTACATAAACTATTTATATCCAGTGAAATAACACTGAGCAACAAAAAAAAAAGAAACCTTTTTTTTGTCTCAGAAAGAGAAATGTGTGATTTTGATAGTATTTTTTCTCTTGAATTCAAATATATCGGTTTTTATCCGTCATGCAAGGTTTCCGAGAGACAGGAATTTATAATTTCAAACACTTTAATATTTTCTAAATTCGTAACTACACAATATTCGAACATTCGGACTCACCTAGCTGTATTTCGCCTGTGGAGCATCCATCTTGATGTTCCAACAATAATCGGCCAGCATATTAGGATTCCATTTGCCTTGATATCTCTTTTCCATAGCTGAAATCTCCTGAGTTAGCTCATTTGATTTTTTCAAAGTTAAAAATGGGAAACACATTATGAGGTTCTTAATTAATAAATTAATGAGTCATTTTTACATCTTACTTCATATTTCATGTTTTATTAAACACGGTAACTATAGTTTTCAAATGATCTTGTCTTTCATTTTCAACCGCCATTATGACTACCGGATATTCGTTGGAATCTCCCTCTATAACGTTGCCATCTGGTGTTGATTTGATGAACTTCGAGATATCGTTGCCATCTGGTATTGATTTGATGAACTTCGAGATGAGGTCATGTTCATCCGGAATGTCGAAATTCATGGATTTAAATTTGTTCTTCTGAATAAAAATTTTCTCCCAAACTGTCAAATCCAGAGGTTTCTCCAAATGTTTTAGAAGTTTGATTTTATTTTACAATGGACAAAAAATGTTTATTAAAAAAATTATTATTTAAATCCATTAATTGAAATTGAAATAAAAAAACTGTGGTTGATGGAGAAATTCTGAATACATATTTGAAAACACGATAAAAAACTGCATTAAGTACAACTATTGGTACTTATGAGACAAAAATCATGTTGACCAGTGTTATCATATGGATGTAATTTAATGCAATTTTGTAATAATTGTTTTTATTGAAATGATTTTGTATTTTTTTCTTTTGTAGTTCTGTTTGGAGAAAATTGAAATTTTATATTTTACTGTAGAACTAAAACCCACTTACAGTGGAGAATAACAACTCACACTTTTGCATTGGATTTTGTGGCAGCATCATTTTGACTTATCTATGTATTGTACTAGTCAGTATTATCTTGTAACTGAGTGTGTAGCATTTAGGAAACTTACAAGTAAACATTCTAATGGGAGCAGATAAAATTGTTTTATGCCATCATAATCTGCTTTACTAAATTATGCGTAGAGTGGCTGTAAACATTTTTCAGATAGGTTTTACATTTACAGTTTTCCATGATATTGAAGAAAACACTGTGCACTGTACTGTTAAAATGCTGACACCTGAAATACAAAATCTAAAAAAATCACAATTTCATACTTATATTCTCTATGTGGAAATAGCTAAAAAAAAGGATAAGATTCTAAAAATAGTCCATCACTTAGGAACTGCATGAACTAAGTGTGATTCCCAAAGCAAGTCAAATTAATGGTCTAATTTTGCTGGTTTATGGAGTGGCTTTCTTTTATTTATTAAATTGTATGTTAATATAAAATTATGGAATATTCACCTGAAAGGTCCGTCTCGTAAATAAACAAAAAAGGAAGAACAATATAACCAACATAACTAAACTAGAAAAAGAATCTGACAACAACGAGAAAACATGGATAACACTTACATACACAGGAAAAGAAACGACAAAATTAGCCAATACACTAAATAAAGCCGATAAAAACGTAAAAATAGCATACAGAACCAATAACAAATTAAACATAATAATAAACAATAACATTGAAGAAAATAACATTTTCAACAGCAAAGGAGTTTATAAACTGACATGTAAGGACTGCAACAAATTTTATATAGGAAGGACAAACAGGAGCTTTAACATCAGATTCAAAGAACATTTTCGAGACTTCATTCACGCAGAAGGGAAATCAAGCTATGCAAAACACGTTATCCATGAAGGACATCGCATGTTAAATATTGAAAACACCCTAACAGTAATGCACAGAGAAAATAATCCAGCAAAGATAAACGTACTCGAAGAGATGGAAATCATGAAAGCAGCTCACGACGACGACAGCCTGATAAACGAAAACGAACCCAATACATACAACCCCCTCTACCAGATCTTCAGTGAAACACCAGTTTTGAATCCTGCTGATGATGGGACAAGTCCCAAAAGCGCTACAGTTAAATGATTAATTAAGTTGAGGAGACGGACCTTTCAGGTGAATATTCCATAATTTTATATTAATTTTGAATAAACCTCAACAGAACACATCATGAATCTTATGAAAGTTGATAAATTGTATGTTTAAAATATAAGATTATGGAATATTCACCTGAAATGTGACTTAATTAGTTATTTAACTCAATCCAGTTTTGAATCCTGCTGATGGTGGGACAAGTCCCGAAAGCACTACAGTTAAATAACTAATTAAGTTGAGGAGACGGACCTTTCAGGTGAATATTCCATAATGTTATATTTTAAATGGGGGGCACGCCATAGCGTAGTGGTTAAGGCACTGCGCTACAAGCCAGAAGGTCGAGGGTTCAAGTCCCGGTGGGGTCAGGATTTTTAAACCGACCCAAACCTTCTGGCGGCACTATGGCCCTGGGGTCGACTCAGCCTCTAACGGAAATGAGTACCAGAAGCTTGTTCTGGGGGTAAAGGCGGCCGTCACGCAGGGCTGACAACCCGGCTGACATCAAGTGCTGATTGTCTAGAAAAAGTGGGAGCCTTAACCTCCTACTACCCGAAAGGCCTCTTGAGGCCTGTAGTGGAATTACTTTACTTATATTTTAAATTTGAATAATATCTCAATGGAACACATCATGAATCTTATAAAAGTTGACTAAATTGTATGTATACAGTTCAAGAAAACAAACATGAAGGTTGGTAGATTTATTTTTAAATTTCAGGTAAATCCCACTCCTAATAGTTAGATTTTCTGATTTCTGGATAATGTCGTTCTAGATTTATTTAAGTTTGCATATACCAAGTTTTGTTGCAAAAAATAAAATTGCACTGCTATTAGAGCAATTTTTTAGTTTTCGTTACAAGTTATATTTATCAATATTACAACCTAATGTTTTACATAAGCAGTAGATTAATTCATTATATTTTTTATTGTTTTCCTTGTATCTTTTCATATATATAGTAGATAGAGCTGTTCTTCCTTTGTGTGTATTTTATTATTAGTTTTAATTTTAATTATCATTAACTCTTTTGTGTTATTATATTTTACTCTTTTTATTGTTCAGTTTGGCCAAATAATTTTATTATATAATAGTATTATGATTTCTGTATTTGAATATAACATATGTTTGTCCTGGTGAGTGGAACAGAAGATCACATGGCTATAACTCATCATCATCCATGCAAGTATTAGGCCATGTGGCATGGTTCGGTCTCAAACCGGAATTTTCCATCCAGTGCGTTTTTGGATGTCCTTGCAATATTTTGCCTTGTGGGCAGTAACGAAGCATGGCTTTTGGAATTCAATAAGATGGCATTCCATTAAATCTTTAGAGGATGAGGAAGGCTTACAACTCAATGGTATTAATAAGCTGTTAGTTTATGCCGATGATGTAGTATGAGGAAGGCTTACAACTCAATGGTATTAATAAGCTGTTAGTTTATGCCGATGATGTAGTACTATTGGCCCATAGAGTGGAGATACTAAAGGACAACATGCACACACTATTGAGTAACACTGAGAAATTAGGACTGGAAGTAAATATCAATAAAACTAAATATATGGTCACACGTAGAAATTCATTATATAATGGAAATGGACACCTAATGACAAATGAGGGAAATATTGAGGAAGTGGCTGAATTCAAATACCTAGGAACAATAATCACAAATATGAATCAGATGCACAAAGAAATTAAACATAGGCTCAATTCTGGAAATGCGTGCTATTATGCATTGCAGAGACTCGATGTCCCAACTCCTTTCAAAAAACGTTAAACTGAAAATATATAAAACTATTATTCTACCAGTTATATTATATGGGTGTGAAACATGGACTCTTACTTTAAGGGAGAAAAGGAGATTACAAGTATTTGAGAATAAAGTACTTAGGAAAATGTTTGGACCAAAGAGAGATGAAGAGACAGGTGAATGGAGAAGACTACATAACAATGAACTACATGGTCTTTATAGGAAGCCAGATATAATAAGAACAATTAAGTCTCGTAGACTGCGATGGGCAGGACATGTTGCATGTATGGGGAATGAAAGACTTGCATGGAAGCTTCTTGTAGGAAAGCCAGAGGGAAAACGCCCAGTTGGTAGACCAAGAATGAGGTGGGAGAATAACATTAACTATGATTTGAGGGAAGTAGATTATACAGGGAATGATTGGAAAGCATTAGCTCAGGATAGGAATGTATGGAGAGCTTATGTCCGTGCGGCCATGAACCTATGGGTTTGATAGTGCCAGTGAGTAAGTAATTAAGGCATTCGTTGAAGATGGGCTTTCCAGTTGTTCTGTTAGTTTTTTTATATGGTGGAGAATGGGTTCTACATCCAACTCTTCCATAATTTCCTCATTTCTTTTATAGTCCCACTTCGTATAGCCTGCTGTACAGTGCATAAATTGCATCTCAATTGCTGTTATTCGGCTTTTATCTCTTCTTTGTATTGTCCATGCTTCACTACCATATCTTAATACTGGTCTTATGAGAACCTTATAAAGCCACAATCTTGTGTTCTTTTGTACTAAAGATGGTTTCATTATACTGTTAATTATCCCCGTTGTTTTTGTGAAATTTGTGATTTTCTTTGATATATCAGCTTCATCCTGAGGCCATAACTCCATCGGGCTGAATAAATAAAATATATCCCACCCCCTGTCTATTGGTCCAATTTTGCTGGTTAAACTCTATCTTACTATCTTAATTGATTGCTATATGGCAAGTTTGGTTCTGAAAAAATATAATAAAAACAAAAATTGCAGCTGTTACAGTGTTAACAAACACAAAAGTATATGTACACAATTTTTTATGATAATTTTTGGTGGTAGCATCAATGAGGAAATGTCTAATTTTTTTTTTTAAATCTCTTTTATAAGAAAAACCTTAATAGCTACAATCCTTCAGAATTTTCTAAAATGTAATAGAAAATAGAATTATATCGGGAATTTGAAAGGACTTTTATATAATTTATGCTTATCATAATCATATTTTTTATTTTATATCACACCATTGAGGTTATATCTTTTATTATAAACTTATATACCTTTTTTTTTTTTTACATATTTTTATACTCCGTCTTCCTCAACTTTAATTTTTCATATATTATATCTTCATGAAGTTTTTGAAGTAATGAAGATGAAGTAAAACTTCGAAAAGCTTCACGAAGATATAATACATGAAATGTTAAAGGTGAGGAAGACAAGAGTATAAAAATATGAAAAAAAAGGTATGTAGATTTTATAATAAAAAAAATTTATATAATTATGAAGAAAGTAGTTATTAAATGTGTAAGATGTACCATGAAGTTAAGCTTTGTGTGTCTTGTAGAAATAAAACATAAATTGAAGTAAGAATTTTGATTACTACACAAAAAAAAAGTAAAATCTTTCTGTAAATACAGCTTTATTTATATTATTGTTCTAAAGTGGCCAAAATTTGTATAAACAAATATTTATACATTCCAAACAAAGTGGGAGGAAGAAGATTAAAATGTTTTTGCTCCATTAGATTGTTTGCTTGTCAATTATGAATGAATATTTTGTAGCTTAGAATAACATTTTGCATAAAACTGTTAAAATAAATCTAAGATAAGAAGGTGTTATATTTAGTTTTAACTCTAAAGTGAAGTTTCCAACTTATAAATATGTTAATCCTGATAGTTGAGTAGCTTCAATACTCACCTCTGATCCCAAGGTTCAAAGATTGTAATCTCGTTCAAGTTGGTGAATACTCTGGAGCATACCCCATTTATAGCTTCCTTCAAAAAATAGGTAACGACATGATGCTCAGATCATATATTCATGAATCACAAGTTTGAAGGAAGCTGGCTAAATCCTTCTTAAACATAAGGTCAACTCTGGAAACATGCTATTATACATTACAGAGATTATGTCATCCCAACTTCTCTTAAAAATGTTACACTAAAAATATATAAAATGGTGATTCTTCCAGTTATACTACAGAGATGCAAAACATGGTCTCTTACTTTAATAAGAGAGATGAAAAGATTATACATATTTGAGAATAAAATCCTTGGGAAAACTTTTGGACAAAAGAGAGGCACACAGACAGGTGAATGGAAAAAACTACTTGTATTGGACTACATTATCATTATAGGAAGCTAGATATAATAAATAAGAGTTTAAAAAAACTAAAACAACACGCTTTATTAGAAAACCGAACTAAAAAACGAAAAATAATTTTAATTTCCAACACGCTTGGGATAAAATTAAAGTGGTCAACAAAAAATCATCTCCAACACATCTAGAATAAACTAGAGTTATCTACAAAAAAAAATTACCATCAAAAGCATGGGGTACTTTATATCAATTAATATATTTGATAATTAACAGATATTGGTAAAAGTAAAGTCTCTAAGAAGAAAACGTAAAAACCATAAAAAGTCAAGGAGATTGAGATAGTCAGGTCATGTAGCTCAAATGGATGACAGACAAAATATGTTGAAAATTTTTATTAGGAAACCATTAGAGAAAAGTAGATAAAAGGCCATTAGGAAGGCCCAGGCTTAGGTGTGAGGATATTATTTTGATGAATCTTTGATAACTGGATATCTGAGATATGAACTGTGTTCAGTTGCCCGAGGATAGGTAGCAGTGGACACCCTTATTGATTCTGGTAACAAACTTATAAACTATAGAGTTAGTTGTGTGCTTTAGCAGCAATGGCCGTAATGATGTAAATTGTGGGCCACCTGTTAAACTAAGAAAGCCCACATGCACATCACAGAGTCCAAAGCTATTCCATTTTCTTCTCATTAATTTAAATCCATTATTCTCTAACATTTCTATTGCTTTATTTAACTAAACTGAATTCTTGTGCTACATTTTTTCAATAATTATTAATCATTATGAGTATCAATTTAATTTACCCCTATAAAGTGTATATAGAATGTTTAAATATAAAATTAATACCAGCCAGGTTTTGTCTTCCTCAGTTGGTTAACTTTTTTTTTAACTGTAGGCTTTTTGGAACTAATTCCATAATGACTAAGAGGTTACTCTCCGTCTGTTATTCTGTAGAGAGGGTTTTTCTTATTGAGTTATCATTCAAAATCATATTGTTTTCAATTTGAATTAAAATTTCTGTCTCCTCCAATATGTTAACATATAATTGAAGCTGGTGATTACTTGGAACACTCGTGTATATATACTAGCTTTTACCCCCAGCCTTGAGCTGTTATGCTTGCTTGGCGATCGGCTTATCCCGATATTCTTGGCATCAATGAAAGACAAAAATGGTTAGTATGAGTTATCCATAAAAGATATACATATACTGTCATGGACATTTTTGTAGAGTTTTTTTTGAGATATTCAATTCCGAGTACAATAATTTGGTGCATTTGTTATGGTTTAGGCAGTGTAAGCCATTTAAGCATCAAAATAGGGACTTTATTGTAAGTTTTTCACCACAAAGAGTGATTTTTAGAGGTGAAGGGGTTGAGTATTACAACTCTCTTATAGCCCATGTTCATCCCCGGAATCTCCTGAACATTTTTCAAAAAGCCCCATCACAATCGGATGAATGGTATGGCAGAGCACGCTTGTCCGGGAATCTACTTATCCTGATCATCTTGGAATCCATGAAAGACAAAAATGGTTATTGTAAGTTATCCATAGAAGATGTTGTGGACTTATTTGTAGAGTTTTTTGAGATATTAAATTCTGTGTACATTAATTTGGTGTATTTGTTATGGTTTGGCAGCGTAAGCCATTTAAGTGTCAAAATAGGGACTTTTATTTCACGTTTTTCGCTACAAAGGGTGATTTTTAGGGGTGAAGGGGTTGAGTATTACAATTCCCTTACAGCCTATGTTCATCCCGGGAATCTCCTGAACATTTTACAAAAAAAGCCCATCAAAATCGGATCAACAATATGGCTGTGCATAGTATACAAACATACAAATATTCTAACATTCATTTTATATATATATATATATATATATATATATATAATTGGATGTTGGAATATATGAGATTAATAGACTTTGACATTGTTTAACTGATCACCATGAAAATTGGCACATATATGTATTTTTTCAGGGAGAGGGTTTTTTATGCTATCTATTATGTTCTAAAATCATTAGGTGTAGGAGTTCAACTGAAACAAAAATTTAAAAATTGCTCATGGGGTTGCAATTTTCGATGTTTCACAACAAAATTCAATACATCCTCTTAAAATAAATTGAGGTAAGTATTGACAAAAAATCAGTGAATTCTGATGGTTAAAATGGAAATTCAAATTTAAAAATTGATTCTAGCAAGCGCCAAGTTTGGTTCATCACAGTATGTGTCAGATGTTAGTAGAGAGAAGCAGTAAATATAAACATACTGGAGGAAATAGAAATTTTAAAAATTGACAGTTATATGATTTTAATCAAGAATGCACCCATCTGCAGAATTGTCATGAACAACAATCTCTAATAATCTTCTGCTGATGATGGAATGAGTTCCATAATATCTACAATTTAAAAAGAAAATAAATTAACCAAGTTGAGAATATATAATAACCAAGTTGAGGTATAATTTTATAATTTTTGCTTGATATCTTAACGTAATTTTGTCATGTATTTTAATAGTATATAGACTGTAAAGTCTATTGTACAAATTCACAGAGTATACAGGATGTTAGTGTACCTCACTGACAATTTTGTGCCTTGTAGCAAGATAATGGTGTCAATCTGACCTTTTTTAGTTAATGATAGTTTTTGGGGGCATTATTTTTCCTATTCTTTTATTTTATTTGTGAATTCAAAATTTGATTCAATGTTGAAGTGATGATTAGGATTTTTTTTTTGAAAATACTGTTAATTTGAAAATAAAAATCAAGTTATTGCTTACCATTATCTTGATCCAAGACAAAATTTAACAACAATACATCATACAGAGAGGATAATTTTTTGTTAAAAATCTAATACTCCCAAACACATTGTTAATGCTGATTGGTCAAGATTGGCTTTACCATATTACAAAGTTCTAATTTTTTTGGGGAATGTCAAAAGCATGGTGTATGAAACTTATGAGTTGCTAGAAGCAATTATGCATGTCATCAGATGAAGCAGAATCTTGTCATGCTTAAGAGAGATGAATGGCCATTGCTGTGAAGGTATGAAGCATGTATACAGGCTCAAGACAGACTATTTGAACACACATTATAAACTATCAGAACATGCCTTTAAGTAAATTGTATTTTACATACAATTTTTTTTGTTAAATTTTCAAACCCTAAAGATGAATACCTTCAAAAATGCATAAAATATGAGCCCTTAGGACATCTAAAAATGTCTTCCTACTCTGGTTGTAAATGCCTGTGAATGTCATATGACACCCTAAATTTCAAAATTCCTGCAAAAATCAGGATTGATTCACATGCAAGTAAAACATGTTTAGATCTATTCTTTGACTTTCTTAGTACAGAAAATGAGTTACAGTTACGTGTCGAGGGAAATAAATATTTATTACATATTAACAAATGAATGGCATGGATGCTGGAACTGTATATACAAATGACAAACAACCAAAAACTTTCTCTTTTCTCATATCCTGCAAGAAACATCTACCCTGAAATTGCTTCTCAGTAAAATGAATAGGACTTTTATTACTTCTAAAAAAGTGTATTTATTTATTTTCATACTAAAATTTATCATTTTATATAAAATTTGCCTTGTAAATAATTTAAGCAAAAAAAAAAAGCAATTTAACTTTTATAGGAATTAATCACTATGAGGTTTAATTTATGGTGAAATTAAATGTTTCTTACCCCTCCTCATATAAATCTTCTAAGTACATTGCGATTTTGAGACCATAAACAGTCTACTTAAAAGATTTATATGAGGAGAGGTAAGGAACATTTAATTTCACCATAAAAAAGCAATATTCAATCAAATCATCATTCATCTGTAACATTAAAAATTTAACAGCTAAATTGAGAATGTGACTTTTCAAAAGTAGGTTTAAATGATCAGGATTGTATTTAAAAAAATTCTCTGTATGACCTTGATTTGTAATTCCTAAATGTTTTTGGTGAGGTTGTGTAACATCCTGTAAAGTCACAAAATTGTCTTTTTATTTTTAATTTAATCTAATTTGGAATTACCGGTGAATGACTTTTGAGTTGTTACTTACCTTTTATAAATGGTGGATTGATTGAGGCTGGCAGTTACGGTCGCTAGTGATGTAAGTGTGGGCCACCTGTCATAATTCGGAAAGCCCACATGCACATCACATGGCCCGTCACTGCTAAAAACGCTCCCTGAAGCTTTGTACATTCTCAGCCAATCTTGTAATCATTTATTTACTATACAAAAGGAATACATTAATTTGCCCTAAAAAATTATATATGTGGATGTACACTGAAAGGGGAATCCTGGGGATTGTTTTCTCCTGGAGAATTCGGAATCCCTGTTGAAAATTTATCCCAGCCAGGAGCAGCAATTATTCTCTCTTAGATTCTAGATAGTATTTAAGGTTTTCATTTCTACTGTATGTTACTAATGAAGTACACAACAACAATACTCGCTTATTATTTAGCCCTTAAATTGTCAATATATCCTATAAGATATATTACTTTAATTTATCTAATATTTTTATAAATTAATGCAAATTTTGAGGAAGTGGCTGAATTCAAATACCTAGGAACAATAATCACAAACAGGAATGAGATGCACAAGGAAATTAAACATAGGCTCAATTCTGAAATTTCATGTTATTATGCATTACAGAGACTCTTGATTTCCCAACTCCTTTCAAAAAATGTTAAACTGAAAACATATAAAACTGTTATCCTACCAGTTATATTATATGGATGCGAAACATGGACTCTTACTTTAAGGGAGGAAAGGAGATTATGGGTATTTGAGAATAAAGTTCTTAGGAAAATTTTTGGATTAAAGAGAGATGAACAGACAGGTGAATGGAGAACACTACATAACAGTAAACTACATGGTCTTTATAGGAAGCCAGATATAATGAGAATAGTTAAGTCTCATAGACTGGGATTGGCAAGACATATGGTATAAATGGAGAATGAAAGTTGTGCATGGAAGCTTCTTGTAGGAAAGCCAGAGGAAAAACGCCCAGTTCGTAGACCAAGAATGAGGTGGGAGAATAACATTAACTATGATTAGATGGAAGTAGATTATACAGGGGATGATTGGAAAACATTAGCTCGGGATAGGGATATATGGAGAGCTTATGTCCGTGTGGCCATGAACCTACAGGTTCAGTAGTGCCAGTGAGTTAGTTAGAATGCAAAATCAGTCATTTGACATTGATTTAGAATTATACAAATATATGCAATTAGGTAATATATTAAGTTTATGCATAATTTGTTTAAATTAATAGAAAATGAATCAGTAGATGTTATTTAAATTGGTGTCAAATTATACAAAAATATTCAATTGGGTTATAACTTAAGTTTGTGTATAATTTGTTTTCACTGCAATCTGACTTTAAAATAAGCTGGCATCATAAATTGAGTTTCTCCAATTTAACAAAATAAATATGCTACTACTTTTAGTAGGTGATGATGACTGGCATTGTCCAGTATGCTGCAACTGGAATCAATTATGGCTTCTTGGCATCAAATTCTTTACTTGGCATCAAATTATGTTCTATCTGATGAAGTAATGAGTCATGGATTAGAGAGATATGTGGACGTCTCCACACTGAACAGGGCATCAAACTGTATTGTCAACGAGCAGAGCTACATCCTAATAGCACAGTGAAAATAAAATCATGGTGTATCATAAAATCATTTCACAAATTTAAGTAATTTCCACTCATTCATTTTTCTATTTGTTCTATTTAAAATATTACGTAAATTAAACTAATGTATCTTGTAAGATAGCTAATTTAAGAGTTGATATGGCTCTGCTTCTCTTCAAAGAAAGACACGCTCAAGATTTGTATGAACTTAAAAATCCATCAATCCTGGCAGATGAACCTTGGTAACCACTATCCCATTGGGACCATTCTAGTTACAACTGATCTTGACACATCATTGCAATGTGTAAAAACAGGCAAATTTGATAGTACTGTGTAATTTTCCTCCTTGACTTGCAATAGCTGCTGTTAATGCTGGACAGTGAATCAATCTTTATACTTAGCATTGTACTAGCAATTTAAGAAAATTACTTATCATCCAGGAATACATAACAAATTTCAAAAATTTTTCAAGAAACTCAATATTACATTGGCACCAATAAATAAATTTAGCCTTGGTAATCTATTAATGTCTAATAGAAAATTGAACACCCCAGATGGCAAAAAATCTGGAATTTATCAAATTAATTGTAAGGACTGCAATAAAGTATACATAGGAAAAACAAAAAGGAATTTGGACACTCACACTAAGGAACACTTTAGAAATATTAAAAATGGTGAAATTGAAAAATCAGCTATTGCAGCACAGTTTATTGGAGAATCATAAAATTGAAAAAGAAGCCCAACTTTTAAAACATTTGGAAAAACCTTTAGAATTAACAATTTGGGAGAAGATATATATTCAGAAGAACAAATTTAGATCCATGAATTTCAAGATTCCTGATGAACGTGACCTCATCTCGAAGTTCATCAAATCAACACCAGATGGCAATGTTATTGATGGAGATTCCAACAAAAATCATGCAGTCATAATGTCGGTTGAAAATGAGAGAGATAGTTCTCTTGAAAACTAGTTCCTGTGTTTAAAGAAACTAAATATGAGGTAAGATGTAAAAAATGACTCATTAATTTACGAATTAAGAACCTCATAATGTTATTTCCCATATTTAACTATGAACAAGGGCTCATGTCTGGTGAATTTGGTGGATGTTCAAGTACTTCCCAATTCCACCTTTTAAACAAACTCTACAGAACTTCTTTTTAGGGTGGTATTATTTACTCAATGTGAGAAACAGTGAATATATTAATAAAATATGGGTGAGGTACATTATATGGCGGTCACAATTCTACACTTACATTCTTATGCCACTGATGCACTAAACACTTGTAAACACGTTTTGTACTGTTTTAAACATTTTGCAACGATTTTTAAGCTTTCTTTACAATATTTTATATTTATATATTTATGTAAAACATGATCATGGATACATTACTTATTTGCTACTTTCCAATGTTGCCACCATTTGAAAATAATTTCAAACCATATTTAGTGTTAGTGTATGTAAAATTAGTTTATTAAATAGTATGCATGTAAATTGTTTTGTTAGGTTAGGAAATGGGAAGTTGGTTTACATCCATTTTTTTTGCATTTTGGAATTTATTCCCAAAGTTGGTAACACCGACTGCAGAGCCATCTACCGGAGGCTATATTAACCATTACAGCAACTCCTGCAACTTGTGCATGCACACTGTGATTCTGTGGAATTTAGAAGAATTCGTGTCTGCCATATAACCGACTCTTTCCTAAAATATTGCTATTTCAAGATTTTCAATATTAAACAACTAAGACTGTTCAACAATATACCACAAGATTACAGTGGTCATCACTAGGATCGCTGGTTTACAACAGTATTGCCATTACTATTATCGAATGCCCTAGTTTATTAATACACTCTTTAACAACTGAAGTAATTTGCATTGCAAATCAAATCTAGGTATGAAAGGGCAGAGTAATTTTTCCCAGAGGCTTCTTTGTTCACACTTGAGTTTCTTTTACATGCTGTAAATCTACTAAATGGGATGCACAGCTTTACTTTTCTTCTGTTGAACCTGTGAACCTCGGAACAAGAAGTGACTTAAAAGTATAAGTTATATAATGGAAATGGACAGCTAATGACAACTGAGGGAAATTTTGAGGAAGTGGCTGAATTCAAATACCTAGGAGCAATAATCACAAATAGGAATGAGATGCATAAAGAAATTAAACATGGGCTCAATTCTGCAAATGCGTGCTATTATGCATTGCAGAGACTCTTGATGTCCCAACTCCTTTCAAAAAACATTAAACTGAAAATATATAAAACTATTATTCTACCAGTTATATTATATGGGTGCAAAAATCGACTCTTACTTTAAGGGAGTAAAGGAGATTACAAGTATTTGAAAATAAAGTACTTAGGAAAATGTTTGGAACGAAGAGAGATGAACAGGCAGGTGAATGGAGAAGACTACATAACAATGAACTGCATGGTCTTTACAGGAAGCCAGATATAATAAGAACAGTTAAGTCTCGTAGACTGCGATGGGCAGGACATGTTGCACATATGGGGAATGAAAGACTTGCATGGAAGCTTCTTGTAGGAAAGCCAGAGGAAAACGCCCAGTTGGTAGACCAAGAATGAGGTAGGAGAATAACATTAACTATGACTTGAGGGAAGTAGATTATACAGGGAATGATTGGAAAGCATTAGCTCAGGATAGGGATGTAAGGAGTGCTTATGTCTGTGCGACCATGAACCTACGGGTTCGATAGTGCCAGTGAGTAAGTAAGTAAGGTAGGAAATAACACTATGAGGTTTATTTTAATTTTGTTGAGTTGTTTCTTGACTCACCTCATACTTCTTAACTCCCTCGCAGATCCAGATTTTGTCACTGTGTTTGTGACATTCTCAATGCTGTTCGCGTTCACAACTGACATCCAATGGACCATTGGAATGTCACAAACACAGTGACGAAATCTGGATCTGCGAGGGAGTTAAGAAGTATGAGGTGAGTCAAGAAACAACTAAAAAAAAAAAAAACTTAAAAGTAATTAATGTGCAAGTCATGTTTTGTGTTATATTAATTCTGCAATTGACTTACAAAAGTTTTGGTCAAATAAATCCATTGCACAACTGAATAGACAAAGCTGACTTAGTTGGCTGCTATCACCGCAACCTGAGCTGGACCCACACAAATAAAAATCTGTTTTGTAAAATAGCCAAGCTTTCCCTACTTCATAATTAGTTGTGAGGCAGAACAATGATCCTCATTCACACTACAATGGTCAAATGTTCAAATCTAGGCCCAAGATTTAGGGTCGTATGCAAATACATTACTCTCTACTCAAATTACTTCCAATCACTGGTGAGCTGAGATCGAATTAACGGCCGCCTTAACCGGTCATGCATGAATGTTGACGTTTTCGTAATATTGGCAACGAATTACCCAGAATTCTCAGCGATAAAACCACTTCTGTTATTTTCGTCTGCTATAGAGGAATGCATTTATGCTTGCATCCCGCAAATAATACCGTATACAAACACGTCTGCGACGTGCAATATTACGCCGATTCTCCTGTTCTTCCAGTTGAATTCTTTGGTAGACTCTATCAAATTCCTCTTCTCCGCGTATACCGAAAACATGATCGAAGTCTTCAAGGTCCGACATCTTGGATAAGTTTCAAACTACATCGGTTACCATCGGTTCCCTTCGGGATTTTCACATAAGTTTATATCTTGAGCTACGATCTTAAGGTACCTTGTCAGGTAGCTTTACAATTATTACCGCGTGAATAGATTTCTGAGTAAGAAAAATGTGTTTGAATAAAACTTTATCAGCAGAGAACGCCTTTTACTGTCTAATGCGTTCAAACATTCGACCCTTAAAGGTTCAAATTTAGGTGGAATTGTTTTCTATGTTCTATGGAGTATAGGGAGTATAGGGACTCTTTGTCATCCCAGCTTCTCTAAAAATATATTAAACTGAAAATATGTAAAACTGTTATTGTCCCAGTTATATGGATGTGAAACATAGACATGAGAAAAGATTAGGAATATTTGAGAATGAAGTTCTTAGGAAAATGTTTGGACCAAAGTGAGATGTTAATTACATAAGTTTTTTACCTGGTAAGTCAGTCGGGAAAAAGTCAGTTATATGGCAGATACGAATTCTTCTATGTTCCACAGAATCGCAGTGCACATGCTCAAATTGCGGGAGTTGCTGTAATGGTTAATGTAGCCTCCGTTAGATGGCTCTGCAGTTGGCGTTACCAACTTTGGGAATAAATTCCCAAATGCTAAAAAAAACGGATGTAAACTAACTTTACATTTCCTAACCAAAGAAAACAATTTACATGCATATTATTTATTCCAAAATGCTAAAAAGATTGGATGTAAACCAACTTCCCATTTCCTAACCTAACAAAACAATTTACATGCATATTATTTAATAAACTATAAACATATTTTGGAGGTTGATGGTGGCAACATTGGAAAAACATGGGAAAGTAGCAAGTAAGTAATGTATCCACAATCATGTTTTATGTAAATATATAAATATAAAAAATAGTAAAGAAAGCTTGAACATCATTGCAAAATGTTTAAAACAGTACAAAACGTGTTTACAAGTGTTTAGTGTGTCAGTGGCATAAGAATGTAAGTGTAGAATTGTGACCGGCAAATAACATACCTCACCCGTCAGTCGTCCTCAACTATGTTATTAAACTTCAAGTTGTTCTAAAATGGAGGCCTTTCAAAATCAATGTTACATCTTCTGCATTTTAACTGGAACTTAGTTGAGGATGACTGACTTACCAGGTAAAAAACTTACATAAATAACTTCTCATTACATACCCTCAATGGTGCTTTAACATGAATTTCAAAGCGAGATGAACAAACAGATGGATAGAAGACCTAATAACAGTGAGTTACATGATCCTTATAGGAAATCAAATATAATAACAGTTAAATCTAGTAGACAGTAATGGGCAGGACATGTGGCACATATGTGGAATGAAAGAGGGGCATGGAAGCTTATTGTAGGAAAATAAGAGGGAAAATGTCCAATTAGTAGCAACAAGAATGAGGTGAGAGAATAACATTACAACCATTATTTGGAGGAAGTAGATTATACAAGGAATGATTGGAAAACATTCACAACTCAGGATAGGGATGTATGGAGAACTTGTGTCCGTGCGTCCAGGAACCAACCCAATGGTTCCTAGAGAGGCACTGAGTTAGTTAGCTGAAATGGAAGGACAGTGGTCCCCTATTGGCCAAATTCCCCCATGAGAAAATTTCTAGTGCAATTATCCTTTAACTCTGCAAGCCAAAAATGCATGAAAATCCCCAAACATGGTGTTGCCCTTCAAAAAGGAAAGTAAAGCTGTGGGTCCTTGTTTCATTTGAGCATGAAATAGAGGCTTCTAAGCAAAATTTTGTCAACCTTTTCTGCTCAGATTTAAATTTCGACTATAATGGCATATTTTTGGACCAAAGAGAGATGAACAGACAGGTGAATGGATAAGACTACTTAACAGTGAACAAAATGGTCTTTATAGGAAGCCAGATACAATGACAATTAAGTCTCGTAGACTGCGATGGGCAGGACATGTGGCACGAATGGTAATGAAAAGACAATGAATGGAAGCTTCCTGTAGGAAAACCAGAGGGGTAAACGACCGCAGAGTTGGTATACCAAGGATGAAGTGGGAGAATAAAATTAACTATGAGTTGAGGGAAGTAGATTATACAGGGGATGATTGGAAAACTTAAGCTCAGGATAGGGATGTATGAAGAGCTTATATTTGCGCGGCCATGAACCTGCGGGTTTGGTAGTGCCAGTGAGTTAGAGTTAGTTTTTGACGTGATATGTTAAAGATTGTCATTAAATGATGTGCTATCCACCATCCACCTTGCTCCATAATTATCTAACTGAAAAAAATGGCGATTGATTTCAGTTTGGGCCTAATTATCGATATTAAAAATTTAGTTGATCAATTTTTGGTGTCTTGTTTGTTTACGGAACTTTCATATTTGAGGTTCTTTTTTAAGTTCCTGTTCTGGTCTCAGGGTTACGTTGTTGCCTCGTATCCAACGGGCCCCGAGTCCGATCCCCGGTCAGGAAATGTTTCTTTGGTGAGATTTTACTGTTTTTTTTTCTTATCTGTAAGACAAATGTCATGAAAGTTTAAGGCCCACTTTTAGGTCTTCCATAGCATATTCACCTTATATACTATGAACCTGTGTCTTGTCTTAATTAAATGTATGTGTTGTCTTAGGGTGGCTTTTGTATAGAGCTGATCAGTCATCCAGGGTGGCCCTCAATGTCTTTGTGTTGAAAAATGTGTGTATGATCTAAAGTGAAGTGCCCTGCGACCCGTTTTTAGCGGGTGATGAGCAGTTCTTCGGCCCACTAAATGTGGGCCCAGGGTTCCAAGACAGAGTCCATTTGCCCCGGATGAATTTGGATATGTAATTTTGAGATAGCTATGTATGTGTACGATCGAGAGTTTAAAAATATTCGTCTCCCGACAGGTCATGCCCCGTAAGGCGCGAGGAAAAAGTAAAAATACATTCAAAGAGAAAGATTCAACAATGGAGAAAGAAAATATATGTAGATTTTAATGTAATAAGATATGCGCGTACACTGACTAATCGTGCCATTAAATAAATATTTAATAAATAATCGCGGTATGTTTAAAATTTTTTCAGAGTGTGAGGTACTTACCTAGAGGTAGTGGCGTGCGTGGAGCTTGCAACTCCGTCCTGCTTACTTCTACAGCAACTGTTACAGAATGATACATTGTCGTTTCGCTGTGTCAGCAGACCCCCGCTTCCCAACATCTAAATGACGCTGTCAAGTCAGCGTCTAATTAAACACGTGTCGATATACCTTCACCAATATCACATAATCCAAGTTCAATATTATCCAGGTCTTATTTTCCTTAGCCTTTTGTAGGTACTCGTATTTTACGTACCTCACACCAAGTGGGTATTATAAACATACGATTGTCTGAAGATTTTACTTACTTACTTACTGGCACTATCGAACCCGTAGGTTCATGGCCGCGCAGACATAAGCTCTCCATACATCCCTATCCTGAACTAATGCTTTCCAATCATTCCCTGTATAATCGACTGCCCTCAAATCATAGTTATTGTTATTCTCCCACCTCATTCTTGGTCTACCCACTGGGCGTTTTCCCTCCGCCTTTCCTACGAGAAGCTTCCATGCAAATCTTTCATTCCCCATACGTGCAACGTGTCCTGCCCATCGCAGTCTACGAGACTTAACTGTTCTCATTATATCTTGCTTCCTATAAAGACCATGTAGTTCATTGTTATATAGTCTTCTCCATTCACCTGTCTCTTCATCTCTCTTTGGTACAAACATTTTCCTAAGTACTTTATTCTCAAATACTTGTAATCTCCTTTCCTCCCTTAAAGTAAGAGTCAATGTCTCGCACCCATATAATATAACTGGTAGAATAATAGTTTTATATGGTTTCAGTTTAACGTTTTTTGAAAAGAGTTGGGACGTCAAGAGTCTCTGTAAAGCATAATAGCACGCATTTCCAGAACTGAGCCTATGTTTAATTTCTTTGGCATCTCATTCCATATTTGTGATTATTGTTCCTAGGTATTTGAATTCAGCCACTTCCTCAAAATTTCCCTCATTTGTCATTAACTGTCCATTTCCATTATATAATGTATTTATACGCGTGACCATATATTTAGTTTTATTGATATTTACTTCCAGTCCTAATTTCTTAGTGTTACTCAATAGTGTGTGCGTGTTGTCCTTTAGTATCTCCTCGCTATCGGCCAATAGTACTACATCATCAGCATAAACTAACAGCTTATAAATACCATTGAGTTGTAAGCTTTCCTCCTTCTCTAAATATTTAATGGCATGCTCTAGTACAAAATCATCTTCCAGATGAATGGAAAGAATCAATTATAGTACCAATTTATAAGAAAGGAGATAAAACTGATTGCAACAACTACAGGGGCATCTCATTACTTTCAACTTCGTACAAAATTCTAACAAATATATTAGTCAGCAGACTTACTCCCTATATTGATGACATTCTAGGAGATTATCAATGTGCATTCAGAAGAAACAGGTCTACAAAAGATCAGATTTTTAGTATAAGACAGATTTTAAAAAAGAAATGGGAATAAATGGTACTGTCCATCAACTATACGTAGACTTCAAAAAAAGCATATGATTCAATTAAGAGGGAGAAGTTATATAGTATCCTGCTGGAGTTCGGAATTCCTAAAAAGTTAGTTAGACTTATACGAATGTGTCTAAATGACACAAAGAGTAGGGTGCGTGTAGGCAAAGAGTTTTCGGACACTTTTGAAATCCAGAATGGGTTGAAGCAAGGAGATGCACTATCTCCTCTACTATTTATTTTGTACTAGAGCATGCCATTAAATCTTTAGAGAATGAGGAAGGCTTCAACTGAATGGTTTAATAAGCTGTTAGTTTATGCTGATGATGTAGTACTACTGGCCGATAGCGAGGAGATACTAAAGGTCAACACGCACACACTATTGAGTAACACTAAGAATTGGGACTGGAAGTAAATATCAGTAAAAGTAAATATATGGTCCACGTGGAAATACATTATATAATGGAAAGGACAGCTAATGACAAATGAGGGGAATTTTGAGGAATTGGCTGAATTCAAATACCTAGGAACAATAATCACAAATAGGAATGAGATGCACAAGAAATTAAACATAGGCTCAATTCTGGAAATGCATGCTATTATGCATTGCAGAGACTTTTGATGTCCCAACTCCTTTCAAAAAACGTTAAGCTGAAAATATATAAAACTATTATTCTACCAGTTATATTATATGGGTGCGAAACATGGACTCTTACTTTAAGGGAGGAAAGGAGATTACGAGTATTTGAGAATAAAGTTCTTAGGAAAATTTTTGGACCAAAGAGAGATGAACAGACAGGTGAATGGAGAAGACTACATAACAATGAACTACATGGTCTTTATAGGAAGCCAGATATAATAAGAACAGTTAAGTCCCGTAGACTGCGATGGGCAGGACATGTTGCGCGTATGGGGAATGAAAGACATACATTGGAAACTTCTTGTAGGAAAGCCAGAAGGAAAACGCCCAGTTGGTAGACCAAAAATGAGGTGGGAGAACAACATTAACTATGATTTGAGGGAAGTAGATTATACAGGGAATGATTGGAAAGCATTAGCTCAGGATAGGGATGTATGGAGAGCTTATGTCCGTGCGGCCATGAACCTACGGGTTCGATAATGCCAGTGAGTAAGTAAGTAAGAGCTTCTTTTTCCCAAATCATACTAAGCAACCAGCGTATCTTTTCCGTCAATTTTTCTCCCCCTGATTTTATCAGTTCTGCTGGAATCTCATCTGAACCTGATGCTTTATACATCTTCAGTATGGGTATTGTAAACACACGATTGTCTGAAGATTTTAGTTATGCCTATTATTAAACATAAATGTCCTCTACTCCTACATCATTTTTAAACTTAGAAAAACTCACAATTTAATATGTAGTCATTTTGAAACCTGAATCAACAATATTCATCTCTATAAGACTTTTGCAAGTAAATTGCCAGCAGTGATCTTATTCAAATAATATAAACTTTTTTTTTTCCCCAGTTAACTTTTCACGAATTTTTTGCAGTATGAATTCAAATACCTAGGAACAGTAATCACAAATAGGAACGAGATGCACAAAGAAATTAAACATAGGCTCAATTCTGGAAATGTGTGCTATTATGCATTGCAGAGACTCCTGATGTCCCAACTCCTTTCAAAAAACGTTAAACTGAAAATATATAAAACTATTATTCTACCAGTTATACTATATGGGGGCGAAACATGGACTCTTACTTTAAGGGAGGAAAGGAGATTACAAGTATTTGAGAATAAAGTACTTAGGAAAATTTTTGGACCAAAGAGAGATGAACAGACAGGTGAATGGAGAAGACTACATAACAATGAACTACATGGTCTTTATAGGAAGCCAGATATAATAAGAACAGTTAAGTCTCGTAGACTGCAATGGGCAGGACATGTTGCACGTATGGGGAATGAAAGACTTGCATGGAAGCTTCTTGTAGGAAAGCCAGAGGGAAAACGCCCAGTTGGTAGACCAAGAATGAGGTGGGAGAATAACATTAACTATGATTTGAGGGAAGTAGATTATACAGGGAATGATTGGAAAACATTAGCTCAGGATAGGGATGTATGGAGAGCTTATGTCCGCGCGGCCATGAACCTACAGGTTCGATAGTGCCAGTCAGTAAGTAAGTAAGTAATTAATTTTCTTCACTGCTGAAATCAATAGATTTTGATAGATTCGTTTATTTTTTTGTCTATAAACACATCTTCCATAATTCAAAGCTAATTTTATAACTTGAAAACAGCATTAGCAATCTATTTGTTTCACATTTCTATTAAGAGGCTAATTGCAATCCCAGATGTTAATTTTGGAAGATTTGTAGATTTCCTACATATTCAATGGTTGTTTACCTGTTAACTTCCTAATTGAATACAATAACAAATATATATGTAGGTGCTGAACTTTAGCTGGTATAAAACCTTGAACTCTAAGCTTTTATTAGTGTGGTCTGGCACCATCAACCCAAAGGTTAATGGCTATCCATACATCCATATCCTAAGGTAATGTTTTAATCATCCCTGTATAATTCATATATTTCCCTAATAAAACTGCAAAGCATAGCATGAAAATGCTATGATTGCAGTGAAAGACCTGCCCTCAGGCAGAATTACTATAGAATAGAATAGTATCCATCCATAGTAATTCTGCCCGAAAGCAGGTCCTTCACTGGCAATCATAACATTTTCATGCCATGCTTGCAGCTTTACTAGGGAATTATAGGTGTGGTAGCTTCCCGTTGCTTTCCATACCGGTGAAGGATTATGATGATGATAATGATGGCCATATGATTTCGGGAACCATTTGGGCCTTAAAGTTTTCCTGACATTTGTCTTACAGGTGAGGAAAAACCCCGATAAAAACCTCACCCAGAAAAATGCCCCGACCGGAGATCGAACACGGGCCCGCTGCGTGACAAGGCAGCACGCTACCTCGAGACCACAACGGTGGACTAGAATAGTATAATTCATAGTTAAATATGGGAAATAATATGAGATTCTTAATTCATTAATTAATTAGTCATTTCTACATGTCACCTCATACCTCGTTTTTATTGAACATGGAAACTGTAGTTTTCAAGAGAACATCTCTCATTTTCAACCGACATTTTTAAAATCTGAAGATTTTAAACTCCGGATCACAAGGGCATGGAGGGCGTCCCCGAACAGCTCAATGTTAGGGTGAACTCAGGTTAACTAAAAACACCATATCAACACTTTTAAAATTCATGTTAATGAGCCGTTGAGGTTATGTATTTTATATTTACCATCTTAAAATACCACATGCCTGTTACTTACCTATTTACTAACTCACTGGCACTATCGAACCCGTAGATTATTGGCCGCGCGGACATCCCTATCCTGAGCTAATGCTTTCTAATCATTTCGCGTATAATCTACTTCACTCAAGTCATATTTAACGTTATTCTCCCACCTCATTCTTGTTCTACCAACTGGGCATTTTCCCTCTGATTTTCCTACCAGAAGCTTCCATGCACGTCTTTCCTTCTATATTCGTACCACGTGTCCTTCCCGTCGCAGTCTACGAGACTTAACTGTTCTTATTAGGCTATATCTGATTTCCTATAAAGACCTTGTAGTTCATTGTTATGTAGTGTTCTCCATTCAGCTGTCTGTTCATCTCTCTTTGGTCCAAAAATTTTCCTAAGAATTTTATTCTCAAATACTCATAATCTCCTTTCCTCCCTTAAAGTAAGAGTCCATGTTTTGCATCCATATAATATAACTGGTAGAATAATAGTTTTATATATTTTCAGCTTAACGTTTTTTGAAAGGAGTTGGGACATCAAAAGTCTCTGCAATGCATAATAGCATGCATTTCCAGAATTGAGCCTATGTTTAATTTCTTTGTGCATCTCATTCCTATTTGTGATTATTGTTCCTAGGTATTTGAATTCAGCCACTTCCTCAAAATTTCCCTCATTTGTCATTAACTTTTCATTTACATTATAGGCCTATAACGCAGAGGTTCCCAAGCTTTTTTGACTAGCAAACCCCTTCCCCAACATTCTGAGTTGGGTGAACCACTGACTTTTAAATATACATACAGTAGATATGCATAACATTTAATTCCAAGCAAAAGGTTTAATAATGTTAAATTAACTTAACCCTTAACGGTTAAAACCAAAGTTAATCTAGTTACTATTTAGAAGTTACACAACGTGTAGGCCTAGTTGCAGCGAAATAAAAATGTATTCCTAACGTTGTTACATAACTGCAAATCAGGCATTTATTGTGGAAATAATGTGATAAATTCCCGATGTTACACACATGCAACAGGGGGCATTATACGGTTCATTTTATTTTTAAATAATAATAATTATTTTTATTATTATTTTCATTATATATTATTATTATTATTATTATTATTATTATAATTATTATTATTTTCATTATTAGTATTTATTATTATTATTATTATTATTATTATTATTATTATTATTATTATTATTATTATTATTATTATTATTATTATTATTATTATTATTATTATTATTATTATTATTATTATTATTATTATTATTGTGGAAAGCAACGGGAAGCTACCAAACCTACAATACCCTAGTAAAGCTGCAAATCATAGCATGAAAATGCTATGATTGCAGTGAAGGACCTGCCCTCGGGCAGAATTACTATGGATGGATTATTATTATTGCAATGCTGCAGAAATGAAGGAAACAATAATAGACCTAACCTCGAAACCCGCATTACGGAAAAGTTTTGACGAACCCCTTGAAATATTTGGCGAACCCCCTGGGGGTTCGCGAACCACAGGTTGGGAAACTTAGATATAATGTATTTCTATGTGTAACCATATATTTAGTTTTATTGGTGTTTACTTCCAGTCCCAATTTCTTAGTGTTACTCAGTAGTGTGTGCGTGTTGGCCTTTAGTATATCCTCGCTGTCGCCCAATAGTACTACATCATCAACATTAACCAACAGCTTATTAATACCATTGAGTTGTAAGTCTTCATCCTCTAAACATTTGATGGCATGCCCTAGTACAAAATGAAATAGTAGAGGAGATAGTGAATCTCTTTGCTTCAACCCAATGTGAATTTAAAATATATTCGAAAACTGTTTGCCTACACGCGCCCTACTCTTTGTGCCATTTAGACGCATTCGTATAATTCTAACTAACGTTGTAGGAATTCCGAACTCCAGCAGGATACTATGTAGGCCTAACTTCTCCCTCTTAATTGAATCGTATGCCTTTTTTAAGTCTACGTGCTTGTGGTTACCAAAATGTCAGGAACATCCCCTAAGACAGCATAGGACACTGCGAAGGACACAAACACAGACCAAGTATGGTCAGTGATGGCCCTTGCATCTTGTTAACCCTAAATATGATGATAATAATTTTAGCTTTATTTTATCTGGTAGTGTTAAGGTCTTAAGACCTTGTCTACCATTCAACCAGGTTAGGAAAAAAAACAACTACTCTTACATCTAAATTACAATAAACAAAATTACTGCATGGTGTATCTATAATATAATTATTATTTACAAGATATTTTGATTTACTCTATTTAACGAATGGAATATAAAGTGTACAAGATAGAAAAATGAAAAATATAAAAATATATATATATATATATATATATATATATACTATTAATGACATAGAATAAATTTAATTGTGGAGAAAAATGAATTATTTAACAAGTATTTGTAGAAGCGTGACTTAAAAGTGTGAAGTGTGCGGTAACCCCTGAAGTAGGAATGTGTCACGAAATTCCTCGTACCACGAATTTAAGAACATTTTAAGACAAGATACACCGTTCACTCATACATATATACCGTAAAACGGGGCTACTTTGACGTATTTTCGAAGGTTTTTAAGGTCTAACTCGTATGGTTTATGCCGAAAAAATTGAATGTATGATTTATTGTACCAATTCAACCTTAGATTACAAATCCCATTTGGTACTGTTCTCCTCAAATAAAAACTTACTAGGACAACAATGAGTTTTGTTTAGGTCTGTTTTACCCATGTGCTGGGGCTACTTTGACATCACATTTGTTTCACTATAATTCAAAGTAGACCCACTGTAGGCACTACTTTGACACCAATTTATCTTTTTAAAAATAGTTTTATTGTAATCAACCTTACTACAAATGTTTCTTTATAACTGTAATTTGACAACATAAACTTAAACATCTTTATCAATTCTGACACGCAGCAGAACACAAAAATTATTTCCAGATTAAGCAAGCATATTGCATGTTTTAGACTATTATATAATTATTGTAATTAGACAACCAGGAATTAATTAGAAAACATGAATTTTTTAAACAACAGTAGAAAGTAACCCCGGTTTACGGTTTATATGAAACAAGGCGAATGTTTTATGGATGGTTGTGATGGGGAACTATTTGGGTCTTAAGATTTCTCGAAATTTATCTTACAGGAGAGGAAACACTCCGGAAGAAGAAGAACAACAAAAAACTCGCCGAGGAAAGTGTTCCGACCGGGGATCGAACCCGGATCCCCTGCATCTGAAGCAACGACTTTAGCCCGAGGCCACAGCAGTGGACTCTTAATAGCTTGCTTTGAAATAAATACAGATTCTTCATTACAATCCACTAGGACGAAGAAATGTTGGAAGACCCAGTAAAAGATGGACAGACCAACTAGCATGAGATCGGAACAGACCTTAAGGTCTAATCCATGATGCTGCTGCTGCTGCTGCTGATGATGATGATGATGAAAATAAATACCAGTAATTCACCTGTGGTTAAGACTGACATGTCCACATCTGTGGTCTCGTGGTAACGTCATTGCAACAACGTACCCGGCTTCGATTCACTCTTGGACAATTTTTTTTTTCGGAATTTTTTCCACACCTGTAAACAAATTTCGGGGAAACTAAAAGTTCAAATAGCAGGACCATCATAATCACCATATATTTTCCTTGTTTAATATGAACTTGTGAATGAATAGTGTAACTCGTCTAAAATGTTCATTTTGTGTCGGAGGTGACCCTAGCATTTAGCTGATCTCTCATCCGGAGAGGCCTTCTATGTCCTTGTATGGTCGAAAGTATGTATGATAAATACAATGGATGGCAGTACATATGCTTTCAATATTTATTAGGAAACCTTTGGGAAAAGAACATTAAGAAGGCCTTATTAGATGTAGCTACTTTGGGGGATATTCGGAGTGATCTTGATATAGCCTACAAGATATAGGCTATTCAGATGGCTAAAGATAGGAAGGGAATGCGGGATTGAATCTACGTGGTCTATAAGCCATAGCGATAATTATAGGAGTAATTTCATCATGAAACATTTTTTATCAAATTTGAATAGATTCGGATATGTAAACACTACGGTTCAAATAATGCCAGTAGCATTATCACGGTTAAACTAAAGATACATAAAACTGGGATTCTTCCAGTTATATACTACATGGATATGAAACCTGGTTCTTTACTTAATAGAGGAGGAAATATTAGGCCTACAATTATTTGAAAATAAGATGCTTAGAATTTTTTGTATCAGAGACGAACAGAAAGATGAATGGAGAAAATTACCGTATACGTCAAAATGTAAGGCGCACGCGAATATAAAACGCGCTCTAATTTTAAGGCGTGAGAAAGTAAAAAAAATGGAAATAAGGTTAACCTCAAAATCAGGTCAAAAACTTAACGATCAGATCGCGAAAATATATACCGTATATCGTAACAAGTTTAATGTTCTCACTTCTGTTGGCTATATTTTTTTTCTATAATCTCTAAAGCGTGCATTGTTGGAATTACTTCCTGAGAACAACAATAAGAAATATGTTACTGGTAGCTAATAATAGAAAAATTAATAAGAAGTCAGAAGTGAGCATAATATTAAATTTCTAATTTGATAGCTTGTAATGGAGAGAATTCTAACCAAGCGAATATTTTTTGATACGATTTAAAAAGAAAAATTAGCTTACACGCCGAAAAATATATTCATACCTTGATATTCGTACCTTCGGTGTTGCAGAATCAAATGTTCGACGATGTAAGCTTAACATAACCTAAAATTTTATCATTTGTATTCGAATGTGAGGCACATACGAATATAAATCGCACGCCGATTTTGAGGACGAAAACTTTAGAAAAACGACAAGTAACAGTTAGCTACATAACATTTAAGGAAAAACTGACGTAATAAAAAAAGTTAAGTCTCGTTAGGCAGGGCATATGGAACGAATGGAGAATTAAAGAGTGACCTTGAAGATAAATCAGTGGTAAAGTGACCAGTAGGTTGGCCAAGAACGAGGTGGGAGAATAATGTTAACCATGATTTAGGTGAATTATGCAGGAAAGAATGGAAAGTGTTAGTTCAGGATAGGGTTGTAGGCCTATTGGAGAGTTTATGTCCGCGCGACCACGAACCTCCGGCTTCGATAGTGCCGATGAGTTAGTTAATATTAAAAAAATAAGTAAATTTTAAATTACTAGACAGGGAATCTCGATAATTCCGAAGAAAAGTAATTAATAATTATAGTGAGGTTGTATCCTTGAAAAGGTTTTTTAAATACCCTATTCTATTCTCCTCTCTGAATTAATGTGATCATGTTTCTGTTCCGTATAGTACAACTCGAAGAATCACTTACTTACTTACTTACTTACTTACTCACTGGCACTATCGAACCCGTAGGTTCATGGCCGCGCGGACATAAGCTCTCCATACATCCCTATCCTGAGCTAATGCTTTCCAATCATTCCCTCAAATCATAGTTAATGTTATTCTCCCACCTCATTCTTGGTCTACCAACTGTGTGTTTTCCCTCTGGCTTTCCTACAAGAAGCTTCCATGCAAGTCTTTCATGGAAGCGTCTTGTAGGAAAGCCAGAGGGAAAACGCCCAGTTGGTAGACCAAGAATGAGGTGGGAGAATAACATTTAAATAATTATTTTAGGTTTATCATTTTTTTACTCATGTTGGGATAACAAGGGCTCCGTAATAGCACGCGTTTCAAGAATTGAGTTTATGTTTAATTTCTTTCTGAACTTTATTGCTGTTTGTATTTATTGTTCCCATGTATTTGAATTTTGTCACTTCTTCAAACTTCCCTCATTTTTTGTGAAGTCCCCATTCTCGTTTAATAGTAGTTTTATTGACACTGACTTGCAATCCCAGTTTCTTAGCATTATTTAAAATAATGCGTGTGTTGGTTTTTAGAAGCAATAGTTTTACGTCATCAGCTGTAATAATAATAATAATAATAATAATAATAATAATAATAATAATAATAATAATAATAACCATCATCATCATCATCATCATCATCCGGTATCATGGCAGCTGCCGCCGTCTTCCGGAAACCAAACGCCATTCCTCTCTATCCATCCATTGATCTTCCTCCATTCCTCTGATATTCATAGTTGCTTGTACCCCTTCTATCCAAGTTTTCTTCGGTCTTCCTCTCTTCCTCCTTTCCATTGGGATCCATTCCATAACAATTTTTGGCAATCTTTGCTCTGGCATTCGTTTGACATGATCATATCACTGCAATCTTTTCTTTTCTATGATGTCTATGATGTCCGGCGCCTCTTGTACACCCATAATTTCCCTTATTTCTTTATTTCGTATTCTATCCATTCTAGATTTTCCAGCTGATCTTCTTAAAACATCCATTTCTGTACTTAAAATTCTTTTCATTTCCCTGGTAGGAATTTGCCAGACTTCAGCACCATATGTTAAAATGCTCTGAATTATGGTTTGATATATTTGTAATTTTCTATTTTTTGTAATATTTTTGCTCCACCAAACAGAGTTTAAAGCATTTATTGCTTGTTTTGTTAGTGCGATTCTATTTTTAATTTCCACTGTGTATCGTCTGAATAATAATAATAATAATAATAATAATAATAATAATAATAATAATAATAATAATAATAATAATAATAATAATAATAATATTAATAATAATAACCATCATCATCATTTCTCTACCGTAGTTTAACCTCATTTTATGTAGATACTTTTATTTACGCCACGCCATCCGGGCCTTAAAGGATTTATAATTCTGGATCACACAATACTTTTTTGACCACATAATGACATGATGAACCTACATAGATGAGAGATCAGCTCAATGTCAGGGCCACCTCTGAGACAACGCGAAGATTTAAGACAAGACAAACCATCCACTCACTGATATGGATGATTGAGATGGCCAGATGATATTAGGGGACAATTTGGATATTAAAAGTTTCCCAATATTTGTCTCACAGGTGAGGAAAAACCACGAAAAATCTTGTCCCAACAGGGGATCGAATCGGGCGAGACCCGTGCATGGTAACGATGTTACCCTAGACCAGAGCCGTTCAAACTACGGCCCGCCATGACTTTTCGTATGGTCCGCGTAAGCACTGAAATGAACAAATTAATTTTATATTTTAAATTTAGATTTTAAAATATAACAACTAGTTGGGACATCCCTGTGTGAAATTCAGCTCTCTGGAATGTGAGGTTGAGGCTCACCGCCTCTCTTGACAAAGTAGTAGAGATGATTCATCCCTTATTTACCGTTTTCTCCCCCACTCCAAACTTTGAACATTACTCGTTTCGTTTGTTGTATTGTCAATCAAACAGTAGCATGTGCACGTAATAGTTGTAAAATAGTGTTAAAGTGAGAAAATGCTTTCAAAAATACGCAAAGTTGATTCCGAGTGTTGGAAGTTTAACGAATCCTGGACCAGCAAGTACTTGTCGACATGGCAAAGCATTTGAATGACATAATTTTACAAGCTAAAGACAAATGAATCAACCAAGTTTACTGTGCAATAATAGCTTTCTAATTGAAACTGAAGCTATTGAAAAGGGACGTGCCTGTGAAAAACTGCGTACTTTTTCCAAGTGTAAATGCTCTGCAAAATGAATATCCTGAATTGTGTTTCAGAAGCGATTATTTTGTGGAAATTATTGAAAGAATTGAAGAAGAGTTTTCTAATAGATGTGTTATTTCAATAAAATGGAACCAGACATTTATTTGTTTTCGTCTCCACTTTCCTTCGATGTTGACAAAGCACCAGCAATTTTGTAATTTGAACAAATAGATTTGCAATGTGATGACGCAATGAAAGGAGTTTTTGGTCCCACAGATATCATTAAGTTTTCTACAAGTTACTATCTGAATAATATCTAGGGTTAAAGGAACACGCCCGACGTTTAATCTGAATGTTTTCCTTGACATACTTGTGTGAACAAACATTTTCTAAAATGAAAATTCAAAAACCACGATCGAGGTCAAGCTTGAGTGACGAACATCTCCAAGACGTCTAATTTATCAGTACTACTCAGCAGACATCTGACATCGATCGTTTGTCATCATCTCATTAGGTAAATATATTCACTTATGTACCAACCTTTTTTTACAATTTTAATTGCAGCATTGTGTCGCAAAATTTTTAACATTCTTCTGTATGATCAAATATTTTTATTTTAGTAATAATAATAATAATAATAATAATAATAATAATAATAATAATAATAATAATAATAATAATATAATAATAATAATAATAATAATAATAATAACAATAATAATAACAATAATAATAACAATAATAATAACAACAATAACAATAACAATAACAACAATAATAATAACAATATCTTCAAGCCACAGTTAGTCCAAAAGCATTCAAGACTGAAAGTGTATAAAACACTGGCTCTTCCAACTCTTTTGTATGGTAGCGAAGTATGGACGTTGAAACAGAAGGATATACAGAGACTTAGATCTGCTGAAATGAGATATCTTCGGAGGACTGCAGGATACACACTACTAGATCACAAAAAAAATGAAGACATCTTAGAAGAATTACACATGGAATCTTTAGAAAACAAATTTCTGATTATAAGTCAAGATGGATGCAACATGTTCATCGAATGGAAGATCACAGAATACCCAAACAAATGTTAAGATATCAACCTGCAGGAAGAAGAGAAGACCAGGACGTCCACTCAAAAGACTTTTGGATGGTGTTTCTCTTGAGGCCGAAACAGGTCAACAAATGGCCTAAATTCGTGAATGTACTATGATGATGATGATATTATTAATAATAATAATAATAATAATAATAATAATAATAATAATAATAATAATAATAATTATAATAATAACAATAACAACATAACAAAAATAATAACAATAATATCATTAATAATAAATTAACAATAAAATTAATAATAATATAAAATAATAATAATAATAATAAAAATAATAAAATAGTAATAGTAGTAATAATAATAATAATAATAGTAATAATAGTAATAATAGTAATAATAATAATAATATAATAATAATAATAATATAATAATAATAATAATAATAATAATAATAATAAAATAATAAAAGCAGCAGTAGCAGCAATAATAGTAATGATATTTATGTTCCGGCCCGCGATCAATTGCAGAATCAGTTATTGGCCCAGCCCATTAAAAAGTTTGGACGGCCGTGCCCTAGACCATAGCGGTGAACATAATTATAATAATAGTCATCATCTTTCTGCCTCAATCTATACACGTACATCTCCACATGGGTCAAAAGTGCTGCCTCACGGTAGTTAATTAAAGAAGTTTATTTAGTTATGCTTATTTCTCTAAGAGATATCAGTGAGTGACGAGTGGTTAGCTCATCGCCACAGAGAGACATCTAAAGTATTACGTGGAAGCGAAAAGCCCATTGATTTTTTCAGAAGCACTAATTTAGGTTTGATGTTGTTTTACGAACCCGAAAATCTTCAAACTTTTGACCCACAGATTAATATCCTTCTCGGAGGACTTGTCACTTGGATTTTTCCATACTAAAAAATGCGTTGAACTCTCGGGACCAGAGGCAAGAAACTTAACCCCTAGACCATCGAGGCGGTTAATAGTTTAAATTAAATCATTGGAGGTTAATAAGCTCTTTATATATCCCTATCCTGAGATATTTTCCAAACATTCCCTGTATAATTTTCATCCCTCAAATCATGGTTAATATTATACTCTATTCTCGGCCTTCATATCGAGCGCTTTTCCTCTGGTTTTCCTATAAGAATATTCCATGCACCTTATTCAGTTCCCATTCGTGGCACATGTCCTGCTCATCGCAGTCTACGATGTTCTAATTATATCTGATTTCCCATAAATATCATGTAACTGTTATTTGTTTGCTTTTTCACCCGCCTGTTCGTCTTTCTTTGATGCACACATTTTCTTTAAATTTTCTTTTAAATTTTACATATTAATAATAATAATAATAATAATAATAATAATAATAATAATAATAATAATATATTTCTTCCATTTCTTCTTTCCTTTATTTTCTTTTCTTCTCCAGAAAAGCCTGACCAGAGGCTATAAGATGGTAGCCCCTGGTCTCGCCTTCCTTTGGCCAGCAACCAATCGAAGGGACTATTATTATGCTTTCAACTCTTATACGAAATTTCCCGGAAGGATCAAACATATGACGTCCTACGAAACGCTGGAGGGAAAATTTTCTATAGGATCATAACAGGCCTTGGCCTAATACTTGGAAGGAAGAAGAAGAAGAAGATAATAGCAATAATAATTTATTTAAACTGTCAATGTCAAGGCCTTATCTTCTATTAATTCCGTAAAATACAGTATAAATAGGCCTATATGTGCTTATATACTATAATAAACCCCGCCTTTGGATGGTAGGGCCTACTTGAGCCATTTTCAGTGCCGGTTCCAGGCCCGGAAGAAGGAGGAGGGTAAATTGCTGGTTGATAGCCTTGGGGGTTGTATCAATGTCGACTAGATCTATCAATAGTAATTCTGCCCGAGAGCAAGTCTTTTAATGCAATCACAGCATTTGCATGCTATGCTTTGCAACTTTACTAGGGACTTACAGGGGTGGTAGCTTCCCGTTGCTTTCTACACCGGTGAATGATGATGATGACGATATCCGGATGATTTTCGGGGACCATTGGGCCCTAAGCTTCCTGAAATCTGTCTTACAGATGAGGAAAAACCCCGAAAAAAAAACTCCATCCATGAAACTTCTCCCGACCGGGAATCGAACCCGGGCCCGCTGCGTGACAAGGCAGTAGATATAACTATGAAAACCCAAGAAAACTTTAATTGTCGTTTAATTGGCAGTGCTACCAGGAAGTCCTATCCATTATGGAGAAGGGCGAGAGTGAGTACCTGGTGCCTAAAAACTGAGTCCTCTCGACTAAGGCATGGCAACCGTAACAGTAGAATCCCTGGTCCTCCAGGTTGGGCGTGGGATTGACAAATCCACCCGATAAAAAGCTAACCATTGGCGACCAGGAATAGAAAGTTCTGGAAGAGAGTTCTTAGTGAGTCTGTTACTCGAACCGGGTTTTACGCCAAATATTATTATGATTCTATAATTAACTCTCAAACTAGCATTAACTACAACTGTTAATTACCTTAAAATAAATATAACTAACTAACTAACTAACTAATTCACTGGATCTGTCGAACCAGTAGGTTAATAGGCGTGGATATAAGCTCTCCATACATCCCTATCCTGAAATAATGTTTTCCAATCATCCCCTGTATAATCTACTTCCCTCAAATCATGGTTAATATTATTCTTCCACCTCATTTTATGTCTACCAACTGGAAGTTTTTTCTTCTGGTATTCCTACAAAAAACTTCCATGCCCCTCTTTTGTTCTCCATTCGCGCCACATGTTCTGATGCAATGTTGTGCTCTTAACAATAAGATTCTTTGATATGGCAAATGTGTAATCTAATCCCATTGTCATTAGGTCATTACCATCTTCATGAACACTGAATTTACCCATTGTTGTTCCATGTTCCTAGGAACATGTCCCTGTGCTTGAGCCTTTGGCATGGATTCCCTAAAGTAGCCCCCGCCCGGAGAACCGAATGTGGGACTATTTTACCTCCGGAAAATATTACCCCAGTGGAACACATGTCCGCGTTTCTTGACGGTTGTATTTTTCTGTGAAAGATTGTCACTCTTTCGGTCAAGGTAATTTTTTAATCTGGCTTATCGCTTTCGATCTGTCCGGCATGACTAACTCTACAACACAAGGTAAAAATACCATTGAGGGCTTAAAATTAATATAGTTATTTTAAATACTGAGTATGTGTATAAATATGATCAAATAACATTAAAAAAAACTGTCACGCTGAAAGCCATCGTCGAATTTATGGTCCAATTTCGGTGTTTTGCGGGTTATGTCTTTCGTTTATTACTCAACTCTCGTGTAATCAGTTTTATTGCCAGAAAACAAACATGGTGGTCACTAAATCTTTTTTTTTTTTTTTTAATTTTGACTTTCATGTTAATCCCCAATTCTGATGGCCGGATTTCGCTGATTTTGGAAAATACTTTTCTCTTTTATTTTAATAGCATATAGGCCTACCGAGTTTCGTTGCGAAAAATCGAAAAATTGCGTTCGCTAGAGCGATATTTAAATTTTTGCTTCAGGTTAATCCTAGACATAAACGGTCCGATTTTCTTAGTTGATGAAATTGGCTTTACTTTTTTCAATTCATTGCTAGGCCTATATACCAAGTTTTGTATATTAAAAATTGTGGCTACTAGTGAGCGTCACACACACACACACACACACACACACACACACATATATATAACCGGCCTCGTGGGCTAGTGTTCAACATTTCTGGCTACAGTTCGTGAGGTCCCGTGTTCGATTCCCGGCCAAACCATAGAAATATTTCCTTAAAGAGAATTAATTATTCCTGTGGTTGCCCATGGCATGGACATCACATCATCGGGATTACGTAACTCCGCCTTCCAGGTGTCCCAACCTAAGAAATGGATTACAATTCCGCCAATACCAGGGGAGAAATCCAGAAATGTCATAAAATACAACCTGGTGGCATTAGACAATATATATATGGTCCACCGCTGTGGTCTCGAGGTAGCGTGCTGCCTTGTCACGCAGCGGGCCCGGGTTCGATCCCCTGTCGGGGCAGTTTTTCTGGGTGAGGTTTTTATCGGGGTTTTTCCTCACCTGTAAGACAAATGTCAGGAAATCTTTAAGGCCCAAACGGCCCCCGAAATCATATGGCCATCATCTTTATCATCATCATCCTTATCATTGTCATCATCGTCATCATCCTTCACCGGTGTGGAAAGCAACGGGAAGCTACCACACCTACACAATTCCCAAGTAAAGCTGCAAGCATAGCATGAAAATGCTATGATTGCAGTGAAGGACCTGACTTCGGGCAGAATTACTATGGATGGATATATATATGTTTGTCATGGTCATTTACGTGCGTACTAGGTAGGGTCTATGAAGATTTTAAATATTTTCATGAGGACAACCTCAATAGCTTAATTTCTTTGGAATTCGCTTAAAAAATGACAAAGAGCTTTCAGAAAAGTTATAATATGCTACAAGTAATCTATGAGCTAGAAGGTACGTAGAAGGCATTGTGCAAGTAAGCCTATTTTGAAGACCTCTGTACTGTATATTGAATGACAGAGATAAGATGGGTGGGAATTGTGCTGACTGCAGTTTCAGCAGAATTTGAGACTGAAAGGAAGTAACCAGATACCTGCACAGGCAATGGATATCCTTCAAGAGCACACAGAACAAGACGCACAGTTGTAAAATTTAACTTTCTATATTATATTCAGAGACCGGATATTTAGATATTTAAAAAAGTAGAAAAATGCAGGTCAAAATATATTTTATATTGGTCACTGGTCACAAATGACGGTTTTCTCACAAAAATGTTTTGTGCCGGAATTGTAGTGTACTATCTTATAATGACGCTGAGTATAATAATAATAATAATAATAATAATAAGAAGAAGAAGAAGAAGAAGGGGAATAAGACAGAATAGAAATATTTGACACGAATGGGGAATGAAAGACGTGCATGGAAAGCTTCTTGTAGGAAAACCAGAGGGAAAACGCCCAGTTGGTAGACCAAAAATGAGGTGGGAGTATAACATTAACTATGATTTGAGGGAAGTAGATTATACAGGGCATGATTGGAAAACATTAGCTCAGGATAAGGATGTATGGAGAGCTTATGTCCGCGCGGCCATGAACCTACGGGTTTGATAGTGCCACTGAGTTAGTTAACAATAATAATAATAATAATAATAATAATAATAATAATAAATTTCCCGGTTTTTAACAATGTTGATACACTTTTTCCGGCACCAATGATTTGTCTTCAGTTTCGCTTTATAATTTTCCTCCATTCGTCTCTATTATAACACATTTCTTCCTCTATTTCCCAGTCCTTCAAAGTTTCTCTAATCCCTTGGATCCACGTGAGATATGGTCGTCATTTCCTTCTCGTTCCTGATGGTGTCCATTCCATTATATATATATTTTTTTTGTAATCTTTCATCCTCCATTCGCCTAATATGCCCATTTTAGTTGCTTTTCTTGAATAAATTCTAAAATTGAGTTTTGTACATTCATGTTCTATTTATAACTTCATATCTAATTTTCTCTCTCCTTGATATCCCAGCAGATTTTCTCCAATAGTCAATTTTTGCTACCATTAATTTTCTTTTTATCTGATAATTTACAATCCAAACCTCTGAACCATAAGTCATAATACTTCTAACTATTGTTTTAAAATTTTTTAACTTCAGTTTCTCTTTTGATATGTTTATGTCATAATATTGTATTCTATGTAGATATTACATATTTTCCTGAGTTTATCTTCGATCCTATTTCCTTTTCCTGCTTTCCATCTTCTGTTACGGGGATACAGTGAAGACCTCAACGACAGAGTCCGCGCAGAAGGAATTCTTCAAGACGGCGGATCTGGCACTTGTCTGCCAAAATAGTTAATAATATACAATAGTTAAAAATTTATTTTTAATACCTGGTCCTTTCGTACTAAAGTGAAGATGCAACCCTATCTCTAAGGAAAATAGAGAAGGCTATGGGAAGAAAACCCAAACATAACATTTCCTGGTCCTCCAGGTTGGGGGTTGATGCGACGGGCTAACTCTCCATTCGTTGGGGGAAAAAAATGAAATGTTAAAAAACCCATTGATTTACAGCCGGATTGATTTTACATAGTAGGACCATATGGATCCACCCATCCATAGTTATTCTCCCCTTAGGCAGGTCCTTCTCTGCAATCATAGCATTTTCATGCTATGATTGCAACTTTACTAGGGAATTGTAGGTGTGGTAGCTTCCCGTTGCTTTCCACACCGGTGAAGGATGATAATGATGAGTATGATGATGGTCATATGATTTCGGGGACCGTTTGGGCCTTAAAGTTTTCCTGACATTTGTCTTACAGGTGAGGAAAAACCCCGATAAAAACCTCACCCAGAAAAACTGTCCCGACCGGGGTTCGAACCCGGGCCCGCTGCGTGACAAGGCAGCACGCTACCTCGAGACCACAGTGGTGGACTCCATATGGATAAGATACTGTAAATAATAATGGAAATAGATTAATAATAATAGTAATAATAATTAATAAATAATAATAATAATAATAATATGAATAATAATAATAATAATAATGCTCTATTTAAGCTGACAGAGTTAAGGCCTTAAGGAATTATCTTCCACTCAACCAGAAATAATAAAATCATACAACAATTAAATACTGTAAAAGCTCCTTATTTGCGGTTCCCTTATTCGCGGGTTAAAAAATTGCAACAGAGTTACTGTATTCGCGGCTAAAAGTTTCTTTATTTGCGTATCCAGTCGCCATACTAAAAGGATTAGTATCCTTTATTAACCAACGGCAAATTACTTTATTGCAGGCACGTTTCAAGGCAGCTTTTACAAGGAGCAATTCAAACCAAATGGACAAATTAATATCAAAGTAAAATAAGCCTTATTGTCACTTAACCTGAAGTCCGTTGTTAAAAGCCACCACCGCCGTAATTCACGTACCGCTATTTTCGTTTACTATTTAACTCATGCCCCAAATGAGAGTAAATGACCAATCACATTTCAATGATTTTTTATTTACAACCAATCACAGTCGTGTTTCGCCTAAAATTTACCAACTAAAGTTTATCATAATAAAGAAAGCACCTCCTTGTTAACATTCTGAATAGGTTATAGGCCTAAGCATTCTTTTGCAGTGACTGACTCCCTAAGAAATACGGCTACCAGATTGTATATATAGTGCATGGATGTCAACACGTAGCGCATACGAGAGATAATATAAAAACATTTGTTACCACTAAAAAAGAAACCACTGTTTGCACTTTTTAAACGAATTATTTTCCAGGAAATGATGCAGAAAAATATAATTGACATATTTACATCATAGGACATCAGAAATGAATTAATACCTATAACGTTGGTTATAAATTTCCCCACTAGGGTGCATTCTCACAACATTACGATCTTTTGGTAATAAATAATATTATGATCTGGTTGCAGTGATCGAACAAAACAAGCAAATGAAGCGTACCAATCGTTTCTCATTTGTTTTCAAAACATCGCCGTTTACATTAAATATATAAATATTTTAAAATAACTATAGTTTAAATAAATGATTTGTGAGTAAACAGCTTAATTTTATTCCTTAAATAGTCCTAACAAAATGCCACTCTTGATTTCCAAATTCTCTAGATAAATTTACTCCTCACTTCGTGAGTCGTGAATTTATAGATAATTTGGAAATCACTCGTGGAATTACTTATGATAAATGCCGCCCACGCCACAATCGGTGTTTTATTGTTTGAACTTATTATTCGTTGCAATAATGTTGATTGAATAACACGTGTCTCTTCTGCTTTGTTGCCAATTTATAACGTAGAACAAAAGGAAAGGAAATTAGTTTCGAAACGGGAAAAAGTTGTGTTGCCGCTTAAAGTAACAATATAAATGTTCGATCGTTTACGTTTTGGCGAGTCATTTGCATCTAAGTTATATCACGCTGTTTCAATGTTAATGAATCAACTGTACGATTCATCAAGAAATCCGAAGACAAAATAAGGAAATACATTGCTGAATTCACAGCTAAATATCAATCAGAATTGAAAGACCTTATAAAAGCGGCAAAACAGGAAAAATTAATAAGTTATTTAAGCCCTTGCCTAAGCCTGATAGTAATGATTAACAGAATTTGTTCACAATCTCTTATTAATTGATTTTATTTCGATATTTTTTATTTTATTTCGGAACCTTGCAACGTATTCCCTATATACCCATACAAATTACAATTCCATATTCGAGGTTTCTGTATTCGCGGCATATTTGCGGAACATATCCCCCGCGAATAAGTAGTTTTTACTGTACTTATTACAATTTTAAAGCATTATTATAATATAAACTAAGCAAAGCACAATACGAACTTAGTCTAATATTATCTGAAACTAACACTGCATGGAATAAAATTTAATAAAATAAAGTAAGAAAAGCTTCCTATATGAATATTTATAGGTATATATATATATATATTTATATATATATAATTCTGAATATAGTTATTATGCAGGTAATATTTTCATTATGTGGAAATTTAAAATATCAGTTAATTTGGATTAAACTAATGATAATGATTGACAGTCCCTGACATGACTGGAAAGTGAGGTCCAGGATCTAGTCATGGACATTGTGTAAGATTAGAGTATAGACATGCCCTGTGCTGTGGTATCGAAAGTAAATAAATATCTTGTGATCTTGTCCCTTATTGTGATGAGACGATAAATTTTTAAAACGCGTTGATAAATAATTTGGTAAATGTGTGTACATAATTTGGAATAGCAAAACATGTGAATGTAGAGTTCTTTTGTCATTTAGACGTAGCTGATTTATCCACAAAACGTAGGGAACTTGAAATGCCACAACTTTTCAACTTTTTCCTTCATTATTTTTCAGTAATATACAGTACATAATACACTTCTTGCTATGTTACCAATTCTGCTTGACTATGTAATAAATAATAATAATACTAATAATACTAATACTATAATATAATAATCATAATATATAAATATAATATATAATAAATATAACTAATAACAATAACAAATAATAAATAATACCGTTTTGTCATTCCGTCTCTTTTAATTTAATAGGGCTATTCTATGCCAGCGCCGGTGTCACCTGTGAATATTCGATCACAAAACAAGTGACTGCTAGGGTCATTTTGGCCAATGTGATAACTAAGGGGCGGATTTCCTAGACATGTCATATTTTTATCAAAGCTAACATTCTAAGCTCCAGGTATGTACAAACATTCATATATGCCTTATTATTAAGATTAAGTGGTTTTTATTGGGTCTTAAAAGTCACATTTCTCACTTTTTCAGATCTTTGGCCATACTTCTGCTTATTTCTATGATAAAGTAATATTTTGTTTTTTTTTTTAAATGCCTATCATCAGGCGATAGGAAATAACCAACATAGAGTCTGTATAAAAATCGTCAGTTTCACAGTACACTTGTTTCGAAGGTTTCTGTTAACAGGTTGCAAACGATTGCACTGGACAATAGAAGAAGATTTCCTTTCTCTTATGATACAAGTGAAAATCTATATGAATGAATAATCAATATAGTGTGGGTAAAAAAATTAATTCAATTATAAGGTCATATTTTTGTCTTTTTAGGTCATATTTAAACTTTTTTTAGGTCATAAATGCATGCATATTTTCCATTTTTTAGGTCACGGAAACCCACCCCTTAGTGATAACACATGTTCCCGCTAGAGCCAATTGCTAAAATATTTACTCACATATGAAGGGAATCTATCACAGGAGTGCACATAAATTAAGTACCAAAATAAGGTGAGAAAATTGGAAAGTCAGTGATACATGGGCAAGTTAGGGTGAGAAAATGGGCGAGTTACTACACCAGATTAGTTCAGTTTGTCAGCGGATTTTTATGAAAAATTGGCTACACTGCCTGTGTAATGATTCATACATATTTTACATTGTGAATATGCTGATTTTAGGTTACTTTGAGCTCAACTTCTCACTTCAATATAAGGCATTTTTCATATTTTTGGGGACTATTTAACTCATGTCGCAAATGGTAGTCAATGACTAATCACGTTACAATGAATTCTGTTTTACACCAATGACAGTCGTGTTTCACCTCGCTCTTTATCGATTTATCTTTACCAGCTCCTGCTTTTGTGATAAAGAAAGCTCCTCCTTTTTTAATATTCTGAACAGGTTAGACCATTATTTTTCTCTAACAAATACATTGAATATAGCAAATAATGAATAGATTCAGTAATTTACTGAGTTGTTTATTCAAATATAAATTGATTACCTAAAATTGTTGATTATAATGTTGTGATGTGTTTCATTATTTCTCACTAGAGTGCATTCTTACAATATGCGATCCTATTTGGCAATAAATAATATGATCGAGTTGCGTTGAATATACATAACCTCGCATTTCTTAATTCGTTTCGAACATCGCCGTTTTACATTAACTATATAAATATTTTAAAACAACCGGTAACTATATTCAAATAATTATTTTTAGTGAAGAGCTTAATTTTATTCGTTACATATCCTAACCAATGCCACTCTTGATTTCCAAATTCTCCAGATAAATTCACTCCTCACTTCGTGAGTCGTGAATTTTTCGATAATTTGGAAATCACTCGTGGCATTACTTATGAGAAATCAACACACACACACATATTTCTCTTAGGTAATTATTAACATATTGCAGCAATAAATTGTGTGTTTTTTTTCATTTTTTATTTGAATTTATGTAGGTGGAATTGCGGCATAGAATCCCCATTTGATTTGTACTAAACAGACCATGGCATCAAAAAAATACCGACAGACCATTTGTTTTGTTTTATTGATACTGACTTCTGGTCACAGTTACTTAGTGTCATTCCATAAAATCTATATAACATATTATTACTTTTTTTATTCAATGCCACCAGTTTGTCATTTCAACATTCTCTCCTGGCATTGGCGTATTGTAACCCACTTCTGAGTTTGGGGCGCCTGGAAGACGGGGTTATGATGCCCCAATGATTTGATGGGTGATGATGGTAATGTTGCGTCAGGAGAGGCCTGAATCCTAAACTTAATTTAATGAAGTGAATATGATAACCGGGGATCGGACACGGGCCCGCTGCGCTACGAGGCAGCATTCTACCTCGAGATCACAGCGGTGGACAATATAACATGTTATTAGTACTGTACATATAACTCTTTGAGTCTAAGTGATTTTTCATAAGTAATGCCACGAGTGATTTCCAATTTATCTAGAGGATTAAGAAATCGAGAGTGGTATTTGTTAGGACTATTTAAAGAATAAAATTAAGCTCTTTACTCAAAAAGCATTATATAAATATAGTTATTTAAAAATATTTATATATTTAATGTAATCGGCGATGTTTGAAAACAAATGAGAAATTTTTGGTTATGTTTCATTTGTTCATCCACTGCAACTTGATCATATAATGTATTGCCAAACAGGATCGCAATATTGTAAGAATGCACCCTAGTTGAGAAAAAATGAAACACATCAGATTGTATATTAGACATATAACCAACATTATGGGTTTTTAATATTTTTTTTAGGAAACAACTCAATAAAATTATTATTTAAAACACAATTATTAAATGTGTAGTTCGAAGGAATCTGTTCATTTTTTTGCTATATACAACGTATTTGTTGGAGAGTCAGTCACTACAAAATAATGCTCTGACCTGTTCAGAATATTAAAGAGGAGCTTTCTTTATTTTGGTAAACTGAATTCGATAAATAGCGAGATGAAACACGACTGCCATTGGTTGGAAAAGAAAATTCATTAAAACGTGATTGGTCATCGACTCCCATTTGGGACATGAGTTAAATAGTCAACGAAATTACCTAGTTTTCATTCCATCTATTGACAGTGGTGTGATGGTTTTTGTGCAATACCACCAAGAGATATTTTGTACGTCGCAGCCGCTAAGCGGTGAATTTAGAATACCAATCTGACATGCATCACCTATTGTATTAACGACGTCTAGTTTATAAAATCTTATATATAAAAATCAGTGTTTGTTTGTTTGTTTGTTTGTTCGTATTTTATGCGCGGCCGTACCGTTGATCCAGTTTTGATGGGGTTTCTTGCAAAATGTTCAGAAGATTCCCGGGATGAACATAGGCTATAAGAGAGAACCCCTTCACCCCTAAAAATCACTCTTTGTAGTGAAAAACGTGAAATGAAGTCCCTATTTGACAATTAAATGTCTTACGCTGCCTAAACCATAACAAATACACAAAATTAATGTACACAGAATTGAATTATCAAAAAACTCTACAAAAAAGTCCGCTACAGCATACGTTTATCTTTTACGGATAACTCACAATAACCATTTTTGTTTTTCATTGATGCCAAGAAGATCGGGATAAGTCGATTCCCGGCAACCGTGCTCTGCCATAGCTGTTCATTCCGATTGAGATGAGGCTTTTTGAAAAATGTTTAGGAGATCCGGGGATGAACATGTCTATAAGGGGAGTTGTAATACTCACGCCTTCACTCCCTAAAAATCACCCTTTGTAGTGAAAAGAACGTAAAATAATTGCCCTATTTTGATGCTTAAATGGCTTACGCTGCCTGAAGCATAACCAAATACACAAAATTAATGTACACAGAATTGAACATCTCAAAAACCCTACAAAAAAGCCCGCGACAGCATATGTTTATCTTCTACGGATAACTCACAATAACCATTTTTGTCTCTCATTGATGCCAAGAATATTGGGGATAAGCAGATTCCCGAACAGTGCACGGCTGTGGTAAAAACCTATTAGCATTTGTTTATGAGTAGCAGCGCACGCCGGGTATTAGCTAGTGCATAATAAAAATAACTTGTGGCCAAATAACATTGGTCGACAAGGTTTCTTCACAAGAAATCTGATTAGTGAATCTAGTGCATTTTTTCGTACTGAAATCAGAAATGTAGTCAGAATTTTTCCATCAGGCACAGTTTTTTGTGACAGCTACTTTTAAAATCTTATTTTAGCATTCTCTTTGACCTGTCATAGGAACTTTTATTCTATACTAGCGTACCCGGCAGACATTGTCCTGCCCGAACGTTCAATTCTCATGTCATGGGCGGACGATAAAAATATGTTACTTTTTTACCATAAAATTCAGAAATTATTGGGACATAATTAGATATTATTAAATAAGTTGGCAAGAAATCCTCTCTTACAGCCTTCTGTTGTGGCTCAAGAAGTGTGAATGATGACGTCACATAGTCATGAACATTAGAATTGTACCCTCCTTTGTAGATAAGTCAAGAACCGTCATATAACAATTGTACTAGAGTGAAAAAAAAAAACACATAAATTGATTGAGAGCGAGTCCAAAACACTTACTATCCCCCCCCCCCCAGCTAGATTTCATTTCTGACCCATACTGGCCGACATTCCATAAGAATTTTTTTTTCCACCGTAGAGAACTCGAACCACGTACGTAAGTCGCCGTAGTTCTGCGCCAAGGACTTCTTGCCTTAACCACTCGGCTACGGCGGCGAGACTCTTGTTATTAATGAAAGATAAAAATGGTTATTGTTGAGTTATCCGTAAGAGATAAACATATTGCTGTCGCGGCACTTTTTTTGTAGAGCTTTTTGAGATATTCAATTCTTGTGTACATTAATTTTGTGTATTTGTTATGGTTTAGGCAGCGTAAGCCATTTAAGCGTCCAAAGAGCTACTTTTTTCACGTTTTCCACTACAAAGGGCGAGTTTTTTAAGGGTGTAGGAGTTGAGGGTATCACAACTCTCTTATAGCCTATGTTCATCCCGGGAATCTCCTGAACATTTTGCAAAAAAACCCATCACAATCGGATCAACGGTATGGCCGCGCATAAAGTACGAACAAACAAATATACAAACAAACAAACAAACAAACATTAATTTTTATATATAAGATTTAGTGATTTTATTCCAGCTGCATTTAAGGAAATTATATATAATTTCATGCTGAAGCACGAAAAGACAAGACTGTGCATGTTCATTCATATTTTGACATGCTCAGACCTGTTAATCTAACATTGTGATGTGTCAGTCTCACTACGTTAGAAAATCAAGGTCTAAATATGAATCTCTTATCCCTCGCCAGAAAAATGTGTCACATGTCTCTCTAGTCAATTCTGAAAAAATACATTTACCTCCAAGTTAGACTTATACGAATGTGTCTAAATGGCATAAAGAGTAGGGTGCGTGTAGGCAACAGTTTTCGGACACTTTTGAAATCCAGAATGGATTGAAGCAAGGAGATGCACTATCTCCTCTACTATTTAATTTTGTACTAGAGCATGCCATTAAATCTTTAGAGAATGAGGAAGGCTTACAACTGAATGATATTAATAGGCTGTTGGCTTATGCTGATTATGTAGTACTATTGGCCGATAGCGAGGAGATACTAATGGCTAACACGCACACACTACTGAGTAACACTAAGAAATTAGGACTGGAAGTAAATATCAATAAAACTAAATACATGGTCACACGTTATATTATATAATGGAAATGGACAGCTAACGACAAATGAGGGGAATTTTGAGGAAGTGGCTGAGTTCAAATACCTAGGAACAATAATCACAAATAGGAATGAGGTGCACAATTAAATAAAACATAGGCTCAATTCTGGAAATGCGTGCTATTATGCATTGCAGAGACTCTTGATGTCCCAAATGCTTTCAAAAAACGTTAAACTGAAAATATATAAAACTATTATTCTACCAGTTATATTATATGGGTGCGAAACATGGACTCTTACTTTAAGGGTGGAAAGGAGATTACGAGTATTTGAGAATAAAGTTCTTAGGAAAATTTTTGGACCAAAGAGAGATGAACAGACAGGTGAATGGTGAAGACTAATTAACAATGAATTACATGGTATTTATAGGAAGCAAGATATAATGAGAATAGTTAAGTCTCGTAGAATGCGATGGGCAGGACATGTTGCACGTATGGGGAATGAAAGACTTGCATGGAAGCTTCTTGTAGGAAAGCCACAGGGAAAACGCCAGTTGGTAGACCAAGAATCAGGTGAGAGAATAACATTAACTATGATTTGAGGGAAGTAGATTATACAGGGAATGATTGGAAAGCTTTAGCTCAGGATAGGGATGTATGGAGAACTTATGTCCGCGCGGCCATGAACCTACGGGTTCGATAGTGCCAGTGAGTAAGTAAGTAATGACAAATTTTGTCAAGGTTATGTATAAATTTTCTTGAAGAATTCTTGTACTTGAAGTCGAAAATTACCCAAAGATAGAGATGCTAAACTGAAAGAAGGAATTTTTATAGGACCATAAATATGATCATTAATGGCTGAAACATTCTGAAGGACTGTTAAATCAGCTTGAAAAAGCAGCCTGGCAGTCTTATAAAATATATGTTACAATTTCCTTGGAAACCATAAAGCAGAAAACTATCATGGCTAAGTGGCTGACCTTCTGGATTTTTATAAAGCAACATGTATTTGAAAATTCACTTCTTGGACTCTCACTTAGACTTCTTCCCGGAAATTCTTGGGGCTGTCAGCAATAAGCACGGTGAGCGTTATCATCAGCAAATTTCCACAATGGAAAATAGTTACCAAGGCAAGTGGAGTTTTAATATGCTGACTGACTAATGTTGGACCAAGAAGAGAGATATTTCAGAGCAAAATATGCCAGAACATCACTATCTACCACTTTCTAGGCAAGTCAGAATGAGTAGTATTAAAAAAAAAATCAAATGAATATCACACAAAACTCCTGCTTGATCGGGAAAAAACTGAAATTATTTTTGAATTAAGCATGAAAAATACTTCTAGAATCTATTATTTTTATTCTTGTGAAAGAAAAAAGTTAATTTTTGTAGACCAGCGTAATTAACTAATTCACGGGCCTTATCGAAACCGGAGGTTTATGGCAGCGCAGACAAAGGCTCTTCCTACATCCCTTTCCTGAGCAAATATTTTTCATATAACCCTTGTATATTTTACCCCTACAATCATGGTTAATGTTATTTCCCCAACATTATTCTTGGCCTACCTAATGGGCGCTTTCCTCTGGTTTTCCAACACGGGGTTTCCATGCCTCTCTTTCATTCCCCATTCGCACAAAATATGCTGATCATCGTATTCTATGAGATGTTACTGTTGTTATTACATCTGATTTCTCTTAAAAGATCAAGTAGCTCACTGTTGTTTAGTCTTCACCATTCACCTGTCCATCTCTCTTTCGTCCACAAATTTTCATTTCGAGATTATTTAACTTCCATTTCAAATATTCCCTGTTTTACTCTTTTTTTTGTCCTATGTTACCCAATTGTTCTAAAATTACTTCATTTGGTTCCTATAACCCATTAATATTTGATAGATATCTTTTCTTTACAATGTCAGCACATTTTTCACCAAACCATTTCATATTTTACCTCTTACTAAAATAACCTACACTTTCTGATGGCTTGGGGCACGCCGTAGCGTAGTGGTTAAGGCACTGAGCTACAAGCCGGAGGGTCAAGGGTTCAAGTCCCGTTGGGGTTAGGATTTTTAAACTGACCCAAACCCTCTGGCGGCACTATGGCCCTGGGATCGACTCAGCCTCTAACTGAAATGAGTACCAGACTCTTGTTCTGGGGGCAAAGACGGCCGTCACGCAGGGCTGACATGAAGTGCCGATTGTCTAGAAAAAGTGGGAGCCTTAACCTCCTACTACCCCAAGGGCCTCCGGACCTGTTGTGGGATCACTTTACGTTTTTTACACTTTCTGATGCTGTCAATTTAAAAGTATCTCTTATATCCTCCCATTCTCTATTTATACCAGTTTCTTCTTCGGTTGCACATTTCAGCTGAACACTGAAGTATTTCAAATCTGTTAGAAATTTTGATCAGATATTCTTGCCGCAGTTCATCATTTATCTTTTTTTTTAATCCAAATTCTTCAGTTAGTGTTTTATCCTTTCTTGAGTCATCATATTTCTCTGACCAGATGATAACCCGAACTGCAATCTATCCCCTTCACCGATCTAACATCTATGATGTTATTTTGTAAATTTTATCTACTAACATTTTCTATCTGGTTTCTCGTTTCTCCATCTGGAGACGTCCAGGTGTATTTATGAATATCCTTATGCTGGATGTTGTGTTCTTAACAATAAGATTATTCGATTTGACAAAGGTGACAAATCCAATCCCATTTTCGTTATTAACTTCATGAAGACTGGTTTTTTTCTTTTGTTGCCCTGTGCATATTTTATTTTCTCACTTTTGCATTAAATCACCTAATAAAATTTTCATGTGGCTTCGTAAAAGTCCATAAAATATGCATTATAATTGTCCTAAAACTTATTCTTAATCTTGTCATCCTTATATTCTGTATGACGATGTACATTTAAGATTATAAAATCATGTAATTTCACTTTTGAATTATTTATGACATCCTATTACTAACAAACTTAACATCTTGGATATCTGAGAAGACCCACCTTCGGACTAAAATCCCGTTCCGAATAAAATTCAGGTCTCGCTGTCTCCCCATAGTTAATGTAAAGCTTCCTGATTCCTGACTGTCTTCTCCTGGCCATCTAACTTCCTGTAAAGCGACTACATAGAAGGGAGATTTATCCAATTCCCGTGTTAATATCTCTAGTGCCCCACGACTATATAATGTCCTAACATTCCATGTTCCTGAGAACATGTTCTATGATTAAGCCTTTGCCACGGATTCCCTTAAATAATGCCTGCCCGGAGATCCGAATGGGGGATTATTTTACCTCCGGAAAATTTTACACGAGTGAAACCCATGTCTACGTTTCTCGACGGTTGTATTTTTCAGTGAAATATCGTCACTATTTCGACCAAGGTACTTTCTTCGTCTGGTTTATCGCCTTTGTCCTATACGGCAGTGTGACTCTTTTGGCAATAACGCTACCGCCGGCATAGATAGATCTCAGGATCGTTTTAGCATGCAAGCCACTCCACCACTATAACATCGGAGGAGTCTTAATTCCATAAGGTAAAATAAATTATTATTAAATCTATTATTATTATTATTATTATTATTATTATTATTATTAGTATTATTATTATTATTATATTATTATTATTATTATTATTATTGTTGTTGTTGTTGTTGTTGTGGTCTCGAGGTAGCGAGCTGCCTTGTCACGCAGCGGGCCCGGGTTCGATCCCCGGTCAGGGCAGTTTTTCTGGGTGAGGTTTTAATCGGGGTTTTTCCTCACCTGTAAGACAACAAATGTCAGAAAAACCTTTAAGGCCCAAACGGTCCTCGAAATCATATAGCCATCATCATCATCATCCTTATCATTATCATCATCATCATTCTTCACCGGTGTGGAAAGCAACGGGAAGCTACCACACCTACAATTCCCTAGTAAAGCTGCAAGCATAGCAAGAAAATGCTATGATTGCAGTGAAGGACCTGCTCTCGGGCAGAATTACTATGGATGGATGGATTATTATTATTATTATTATTATTATTATTATTATTATTATTATTATATCAATTGAGTTGGTGTTTACTTGATGTAAATCCATATTTATTAATTAAATAAAAATAAAACTTAGTTTTATTTGATTTTCATATTATATATATTTTATTTTTTTATTTAATTATTTTATGATTATTATTATTATTATTATTATTATTATTATTATTATTATTATTATTATTATTATTATTATTATTATTAAACTACTGTTTTCCAATAATTCATTGTGTAATTCATCTCCCTCAAATAATGTTAATCTTATTCTCCCACCTCATTCTTGGCCTACTACTTCTGGTTTTTCTACAAGAAGTTTCTATCAAAGCCGGGACAGGCCTAGAAGGTTCTTGGCGGTCAAACGGGACCTGGCCTCGCATCCACATGTGTTAATCTCAAATATGTGTGGTGAAAAATAAGGAGGGGGTAATAAGATATAAACCAACAAAATATGTTCGCCGAATGTACGGGAAAACGCTCACTGTTTTTACAAAAAGACCTAAAGCAAGTTTGGGGAAAAGAATATTATATACTCAATCTAGGATTTAAAGATAGATCAAGATCAGGGCTTGCTTGGTTTAGGGTAGAGGCATGGACATTTCTAAAAAATTAGCGACGATCACGACATGCGAATATGTCCAATGTGCGGGAGCTTTGAAGATGAGATACATAGGTCTATGTTAGGAAAATGTAACGATTTAGAATATTGGATGCATCAGTTATTACCGGAAAGATTTCTAAATTCAAATCGTGAAAGATTGGCATGCTACGAGTTAATGGTAAATCCAGAACATTGGATAAACTTGGGTAAATTTCTGTACAAAATGCGGAAAATCAGAACAACACTCATCCATGAATAAATCAATATTAGCAAAATGTAATATAATTTATTCTTAATAATTCTACATAACTAAATTAATGTATAATGTAATTGTATTGTTATCTACGTAATTGTAATATTGTTGTGTTTCATTTTTTGTTTTACGTTATACTATTTCCAAACAATAACTTATTGTAACGGACTGTCAACAGCACGTACGGCTTACTGCCCGTGCGACCCATATTTGTAAATAACATTGTATGTATTAATTATCTTACTTTTAGTCTAATAAAGTTCTACTACCACTACTACTAATCTCACGTTCATCCAGCAAGTATTGGGATGATATGTGGTCAAAATGTCGGGTCTCCCAACCGTTATAGCTGGTTTCTTCAACCTGTACCCGCTACTTATTTCAGCTACACAAATACCTCACTCTGCTGAATGGGCACCGATCCCATACTGGCTGAAATTCCATTAAAATGTTTCTTCTTCTTGGGAACTCGAACCAGCGTAGATCTCTTAGCTCTTCACCAAGGCACGATGCCTTAAAGCGCTCGGCTACGGCGCAGGTCAGAATTTTCCATGCCTATATTCTATTTCCTCATTCGTGGCACATGTACTGCTCGAGTATTGCACGTCTACAAAACATTAAAACATGAAGAGAATCTTGTGATTTGTACATTGTAACATTATTGTATATACACTCCTCAGTGACTGTGTTCTTTGGCACCAGTAGCTACCGATGACGCTGGAAGGCTGCTGATGTCAAAAACGTCGCAAAACAACAACAAAAATTGGTAGCGATATAATTTTGCTGATGATGGAAGCCGGCTTCCGAAAGGCCTACGGGTCTAAAAAGTTTTTTAAAAATTAACCTAGTTAAGGATGATGGCACCTGCCAGATATCTATTTTAATATTTTATTTTGTGACTATTTACCTTAACGGAATTTAGTATAATTATATTAATGGAGTAAGAGGGCATGCCGTAGCGTAGTGGTTAAGGCAATGTGCTACAAACCGGAAGGTCGAGGGTTCAAGTCCCGATGGGGTCGGGATTTTTAAACTGACCCAAACCTTCTGGTAGCACCATGACCCTGGGGTGGACTCAGCCTCTAACCAAAATGAGTACCACATGCTTGTTCTGGGGTAATGGCGGCCGTCACGCAGGGCTGACAACCCGGCTGACATAAAGTGCCGATTATATAGAAAAAGTGGGAGCCTTAACATCCTACTACACCAAGGGCCTCCTGAGGCCTGTATGGGAACACTTTAAGCTTTAAGTTAATATTAATTGAGTAACAATATAATACAAGTTATAACTTCACTTATCTTGGCAGCAAACTTTTCCTACGACACATGTAAAGATCCATCCATCCATAGTAATTCTGCCCGAAGGCAGGTCCTTCACTGCAATCATAGCATTTTTATGCTTTACTTGCAGCATTATTAGACAAATTGTAGGTGTGGTAGCTTCCCGTTGCTTTCCACACCGGTGAAGGATGATGATGATGATGATGGCCATATGATTTCGGGGACCGTTTGAGCCTTAAAGTTTTCCTGACATCTGTCTTACAGGTGAGAAAAAACCCCGATAAGAACCTCACCCAGAAAAACTGCCCCGACCGGGGATCGAACCCGGGTCCGCTGCGTGACAAGGCAGCATGCTACCTCGAGACCACTGCGGTGGACCATGTAAAGATATAGACATAAAATTGGTCAAATTCCAAAAAACTTATAGGAACAATAAAAAAAACACTTCTCAGAAAAGTACGCCCAGATACAATTGTAAAATTTTACAAAACAATGGCTCTTCCAAATTTACTTTATGGTTCTGAAACCTGGACTCTTACTACAGATAAATTAAATAGGATAGTAGCTTCAGAAATAAAGTTATTAGGACCTTTATCAGGTTATACGCTTTATGGCCACATGCGTAATGAAGATATCCGCAAAGTTCTCAACACACCAGCAATAACTGAAACCATTCAAATATATCAAAATAATTGGCATGAACACCTTCTTAGAATGCCGAACAATAGACTACCTCTGCAGCTATTGAACTACAGACCCACAGGACGAAGAGAACCAGGAAGACCTACGAAGAGATGGAAGAATCAATTTCTATCCTGAAGCGGATCAGGCCAATGGCCTAATCCATGACTGAAATTGATGATGATGATGATGATGATCTTTCTATGCCTAAAATTTTATTTTCCTTTTCCATTCGTCTTTATCCATCCACTCCATGTCCTCCGGTCCTCTTATTCACATTCCAGTACTTTTCTCTTGCATCCATGAGTTCGAGACCTTTCTTTCTTCTTTCACCAATCCAATGTTTTTCTGGATAACCTTTCTTCTTGCATTCGTAGTGCATGCCCACATCAATTTAATAGCTTATATCTTACATGTCCACCTCTGTGGTCTCAAGGTAGCGTGCTGCCTTGTCACGCAGCGGGCCCGGGTACGATTCCCGGCCGGAACAAGCTTCCTGGGTGAGGTTCTTTCGGGGTTTTTCTTGACCTGTAGGACAAATGTTAGGAAGCTTTGAGGCCCAAACGGTCCCCGAACATCTGGCCATCATCATCATTATCATTCCACGACGTGGAAAGCAACGGGAAGCTACAACACCTATAATTCCCTAGAAAACTGCAAAGCATATCATGAAAGTGCTATGATTGCAGTGAAGGACATGCCCTACGGCAGAACACTATAGAAATATTTTATATAATATAATACTGAATATTTAATCTTCTTTATTTCCCGTATGACTTTTTTTTAACATCTTGCTGTTTTTCTCGAGAAATCCATTTCCTTCGACATAAGTTTTTGTTCTAAGTTTCTGTTGAATTTCCAAGCTTCAGCTGTATATGTGACAGTACTCGTCACTATTGAATTATATATTTGTTACTTATTTTCATGATTATATGTCTGTTCCATAGGACACCATTTAACATAGTTGTCATTGCTCTACCTTTATTCTATTCTTAATATCATTTTTGTCAATAATAATTCTTTCTTCGTCAAGGTTGTTGTCTATCACCGACTCTGTTTAAAATATATGTACATGAAATATTAAAGAATTGGAGGAGAAAATGTTCAAGCATGGGAATTCCTATTTCAAACAACAAAACTTTATACAACTTACATTTTGCAGATGATCAATTATTAATTGCACAAGATTATGAAGATTTAGAATATATGAATAGAAAATTAATAGAAGAGTATGAAAAATGGGGATTAAATTTGAACATGAAAAAAAAAAAACAAAATATTTATTAATTGGTGATCCAGACAAAACTTAATTTTGGAGACTGGAGATACCATAAAATCTTGTAGTGAGATCACATATTTAGGAATTAAAATAAATAAAAATGGGAGTTATGAAGAGGAAATAAGAAATAGAGATAATAAAGGAATATTTGCAATTGCTTGCCTCAATGGAATATTGTGGGATAAAATACAAGTAATAGAAATAAAATGAATATGTATCATACAATTGTTGAAAGCATAGGCTAATTACTTATGGAGCAGAAATTTGGTCATTAACAATAAAAACAAATAAATATCTTTTGGCAACGGAAATGGATTTTATACGAAGGGCGGAAAGAATTTCAAGAAGATAAAAAATTAGGAACTCAGTTATAAGGGAGAAAATGAAGATTGAAGACACTATTTTAGATTATATTAAAACTCAGCAATTAAGATGGTTCGGACATGTCCAGCGAATGGAAAAGGATCGGCTACCAAAATCTGTTTTGGAATGGAAACCTGAGGGAAGACGAGGCAGAGGAAGACCTAAAACCTCCTGGAGTCAGGGAATATATTTATACATGAAGGAGAATCATCTACAACCAGGAGATTGGATGGACCGACAAAATTGACTATTAGAAATCGGACGATGTCAAAGACATTAATCAACCGATGATCTGTCTATCTATAATTCTTTCTTCACTTTTATTCTTAGTTTAACCTCAGCTCAATACCAGATCCACCTTCTATACAACATGAACATCTGAGACAAAACATAGCATTCGCTCACACATTTGTAGTAACAAGGCAAATGTGATAAAGTGATTATATTGGCCAAATTGTGTTTGGAGACTGTTTGAGCCTTAAAATTTCCCGACATCTATGTTAAGGTGATGAAAACCTCCTTGTCCCGACCGTGAATAGAGACCAAACGAGACAACGATGTTACCTCAAGAACATAGTACTCTAGTGAACATATGTTTTTGTTACGAATACATAGATTATTTTACATAGATATTTAATTATTTCATAGATTATTTTAATTATTCCATATAAAAACAGTTGTTGAAAATAAAGCATTAGACATATTATATTTCAGGATAGAATTTTGACTTATGGCAGGAACAAGTATTTCAAGGCTAACTGTAAAATATCTGCATTTAGACTATAGGAATGTGTAGTACAGTTAGTTGTAGCTGTAGGTCAGAAGCTTAGTATATAACCCTTGCAAAATAGGGGACTCGTGTCTGTTGAAGCAGTGTTCTGATGGGTAAGTCTGCATACCATTTTCTTAATATAATGTACCTAGGACATTTCTTCTTCTTATTCCTTTCATGTGATAGACCTAGTGGTCTGTTACGGTCTCAATCCAACGTTTGAAGGGTCTGCCCAAAGATCTCTTGCCTGGTGGCTGGTAATTTAAGATCTGACGTGGTATTCTTGTTCTGCTCATTCTTCGTACGTGAGATTTCCAGTTGTTTCTGTATTTTTGTACATATTCCATAACTGATTCTGTGTGTAATTCTTTGAGAATATCAGAGTTCCTTTTATGGTCTGTCCTTGAATAGCCCGCAGCACGTCTCATAATTTTCATTTCTGCCGCAGTTAGTCTTTGTTCGTCTACACTGCGAATTGTCCAGGCCTCACTGCCGTAACATAATATGGGCCTGGCCAGTGTTTTATAAATTCTAGTTCGTGTGTGTTGCTGTACTGTGTTTGGCTTGAAAATATTATTCATAATTCCTGTTACTCTGTTAAATTTTATAATGTTTTTACTAAAATCTTTTTCTTCTTCGTATGTAACTTGACATTTAGAAAGGAAATCAAGTAGTTTAAATATTTTAATACTATATTTCAAAGTGTATGAGTTATTAGATAATTATTAAAATGTAAATTAGGGTAGATTTATAAACCCCCATCTCCCTCTCTCGAAACTCAAGAAAGTTAGAATGTAGGTTTTCTTAATATAAGCTTAGATTAGTTATTTAGGGTTAAAATATTTAGTGTTATTGTAATCATTATAGTTACAGTAATAAAATAATTAGAATCAAGAATCCATTTATTATGTTCAGAAACACGTATGCCTTTATAACTAATACATCCTCATACTAACGCTCGGTTAGAACCTCATGCTACCAAAAATCCTAGCCCTGAAGGCCATTTATGCCCTAAGAAACCCAACAGTTCATAATAGTTTTCTTCGTTTATCCATAAATCTACTCGCCATGGGTTGTATAAATTAGACTCGTTTCCTGTCGAGTTTTTAAAGCGAACCTTCAGAGTTTGAAGTTCATAGTTCATCAAGTTCAGTTAAAGAATTGACACTGGCTCACCTTGAAATCTCAAGCAAACAAGGTGATAAATTTGGTTGGTTCACTTGCGAGCTGGCGCTTGTAGAGAAAACATGAAACTTCTTATTCATTCATGTGACCAAGTCGTTACAGTTATTAGAGATGATGATAATAGATCTGTCTTAACAGGGCCATTCATGAGAAATATCCAAGTTCTGGAACAAGATATCGCAATAGCAGTTGATGAGTAAGTACGAAATAGTCTATTATTCAGTGATAAGCTGATCTCATATCTTAAAAGGAATCCTGAATTGCCTCTATTGAATTATTTTTATATACAAAAATGAGTGTTAGCCTGTTTGTCTGTTTGTTTGACACCAATTGGATACTTTTTCTGGGACAATTAACCTTTATAACATATTGTCCTTATGTACTAAAGGGCCGGAGCTAAAAAAAGAAAAAGCATCGGTGCATTAAAAAAAATCGCTTTTGGACGCTTAAATGGTTTACGCTGCCTAAACCATAACAAATACACCAAATTAATGTACACAGAATTGAATATCATAAAAAATCTACAAAAAAAAGTCCGCGACAGTATATATTGTATCTATCTTTTACGGATAATTCACAATAACAATGTTTGTCTTTTAGTTCATTGATGCCAAGAAGATGGGGATGAATAGATTCCCGGGCAAGAGTTGCACACGGTGGGTATTCTTCTACAGTTAACTCACTATAACTATTTTTGTCTTTAGCTCATTTGTGCCAAGAAGATCGGGATAATTAGATTTCCGGACAACGCCGGATAATCAACACAGGGTATATAAAAAGAATTACGATATAAATTTATATATTTTATTTAGTTATTTATTTATTTATTTTTGCTTATTCGACTAAACATAATAACACATTTAATTTATTTAGGCGTAGCAGCACACGCCGAGTATTAGCAAGTAGCTTATAAATTGCATCCTTTCTCGCAATGTTCTCAACGGATTTTCTTCGAATTTTGAGGAAATATTTAGGGTATCTTTAACCGCAATTTAACACAGGGGTTTCATTTTAATTGTTATCGGACTTACATACAGGTTGGAACAGAATTGTAATGACAAATTTCACACGTTCAGTGATCACTGATTCGTTATCGGGTTTTCATGTAGGTTGGAACAAAATGGGAAATTCTATGTCGGGATTAACCTACATAAACTGAAATAAAAAATCGAAAAACGCCGAAATTATTGTTGCAGTGTGTAAATAATTAACGAGGACAATATATATGTTATTTTTTTTGCAAAATCATGCGAGAAATTATTTAAAATTGAATGAGAACTTGAGGTAATTTTAACCTAAAATGACAATATTTACAAAGGAAAACTTGCAATAGTAATTGTTCAAGCAGAATAGCCAACTTATCCTTATGGGGCGCCAAATTATCCAATAAACTGTAAACTAATCTCTTGTACACTAACTTGCCTATTTTCACGAAATAAAATGAGTTCAGAATATTATGTGGTAGCCTACAAAGATTTAGAAATTAATGAATATATTATAAAAATACTGGAATCTGATATCGAAAACTATTACGATGAAAGAGTGGCAGGAAGAAAGTACTTTGTCAGTTAAAGAAAAATAAATAAATTTATTAAATTACCCACTGTATGATCACTGTAAATTATTAGATCTGTTGCGCAACTGTTCCAAAATTGTCGGACCTTATTCGCAAATAGTTCTGATTTGTAAAGAACACAGAGGACCCTTTTGTCAAAACATTGCTACACAATAAATTCAATTAAATGTTATTATATAAAATAAGTCCACCGCTGTGGTCTCGAGGTAGCATGCTGACTTCTCACGCAGCGGGCCCGGGTTCGATCCCTGGTCGGGACAGTTTTTCTGGGTGAGGATTTTATCGGGGTTTTTCCTCACCTGTAAGACAAATGTCAGGAAAACTTTAAGGCACACACGGTCCTCGAAATCATACGGCCATCATCATCCTTATCATTATCATCATCATCCTTCACCGGTGTGGAAAGCAACGGGAAGCTACAATTCCCTAGTAAAGCTGTAAGCATAGCATGAAAATGCTATTATTGCAGTGAAGGACCTGCCCTCGGGCAGAATTACTATGGATGGATGGATATAAAATGCATAACTTACTCGTATTTTCATTTTATTAATAAAGTAAAGTAAAGTGATCCCACAACAGACCCGGAGGCCCTTGGGGTAGTAGGAGGTTAGGGCTCCCACTTTTTTCTAGACAATCGGCACTTATGTCAGCCGGGTTGTCAGCCCTGCGTGACGGCCGCCTTTACCCCCAGAACAAGCGTCTGGTACTCATTTACGTTAGAGGCTGAGTCGACCCCAGGACCATAGTGCCGCCAGAGGGTTTGGGTCAGATTTAAAAATCCTGACCCCAACGGGACTTGAACCCTCGACCCTCTGGCTTGTAGCTCAGTGCCTTAACCACTACGCTACGGCGTATACTCTTTAAAATTTTGCACTCACTAATAATATTTTAAAATGACACTCGAGTTTACATATCTGTGTGTCGTTACGCTCCGGTTATTAATTATTGATAAGATAATTTTTATTGTTATTGTCCTTGAAAAAATGAAATTAATCAAACGAATCATCACCTGAAGCATTATTCAACAAGAGTTGGAATAGGAACGGCAATTTTGAGAACTAACGCTCTACCACGTTGTTTCATTGTGACGTGCTGTACAGCAACGCCATCCCTACGTTCTAATCTGAGCTTAGGTGACCAATAGGCACTATAAAAATCATAAACTGCAATACATATAATACATAAATTATATGATGAATAAATGAAACACATTATCAAACTCATACTTGTTTCTTAAACCTCTGCACTATAAATTATTTAATACTGTACGCACTGTTTCATAGTTTAAAGCATTTGCTCAAAATGTCGACCTCCACGATCAGGGACAAACTGTACAACGACGAACCATGAACTGTCACATGCGCTGTAGCATCCCAGACGATCTATGCACCTCTTCAACGGCAGCGAGAATCCTTATAACGAGTCATTCCAGTATCAACAGGAGTTTTGTAAACATGCTTCTTGTCAACAACACATTAATCTTTGATGAGTAGAGATGGAACAGTTCCTTCGTAAACACGATATCAGCGACCATTGTGCATGACGTCAGAGGGAAGGAGGATACAATAGTTTTCTGTACCGTCTGGTTACAGCTACAGTTTAGAATAACCTCTTTACATTAGTTATATCATCATCATCATCATCATCATCATCTTAAGGCACGACAGCTTCAAAAGTGAACGTTTTGGCCTTCTCAACAATCCTCCTCCATGCCAATCTGTCTCTTGCCATATTCAAATTAGTCACTTTCATTTTCCTTAGATCGTTTATTGTGTCACATTAGTTATATATCATTCCAAATGTTTCGAACAGTCAGTGCGCAACTTTTATAATTCACCTAAGTATACTTTGTAAGTCTGAATCCTGCTCTTATTTACATCTGACCGCTGTTTAGAGTTTAGAGTACTGTGTAGTTGATGCTTAGTAACCTCGCGTCATTGGAAGGAGAGATTTCATCTCTAGTGGTGAGTACCGGAAACCGTGGGTTCCATAACCTCTTCGGTCCTCAAGTGGAATAATGAAAAAGACCTTTCTTTTAATGGATTTTTAGCACAAGATAATAATTTTTAAATCAAATTTGTTCTTGGGCTCGACATTTTTGGTAGGGATATTTATGTGAGCCTAAAACTGATTTGGAGAGTTATAATTTTATTTTTGTTACATGAATTATCATAAGTTATGCCACGAGTGATTTCCAATTTATCTAGAGAATTTGGAAATCAAGAGTGGCATTTGTTAGGACTATTTAACGAATAAAATTAAGCTGTTTACTCACAAATCATTGTTTAACTATAGTTATTTTAAAATATTTATATATTTAATGTAAACGGCGATGTTTGAAAAGAAATCAGAAATTTGAGGTTATGTTCATTCACTGCACCTTGATCATAGTATTTATTGCCAAATAAGATTGCAATATTGTAAGAATGTACCCAAGTGTAGAAATAATGAAACCCATCAAACTATATATCATAATCAACATTACGGGTTATTCATTTATTTTTTTAGTAAACAACTCAGTAACATCAAGGAATCTTTTCATTATTTGCTATATTCAATGTATTTGTTGGAGAAAAATAATGCTTTGACCTGTTCAGAACATTAAAAAGGAGGAACTTTCTTTATCACAAAAGCAGGAGCTGATAAAGACAAATCGATAAAGAGCGAGGTGAAACACGACTGTCATTGGTTGTAAAACAAACTTCATTGAAACGTGATTGGCCATTGACTAGCATTTGTGGCATGAGTTAAATAGTCAAATAAAATTATTTCCATTTTCGCAAAAACGAAAAAATAAAAATAATGTAAATTTGATGGGTGTTGAGTGTTTACCATTATGTGAATTTTTGATAGGCCTATATTCGGTTTCATCGGCCGCGGTGAACTAGTGGTTGTGCTTCTTGCCTCTAGTTCCGAGGGTCGCGGGTTCAAATCCGGTCGGGGTCGATGGATTTTTAGGACGGAAAAATCCAAGGATCGAGTCCTCCGGGAGGGACTTTAAGCCGTGGGTCCCGAGTCTGAAGATTTTTAGGCTCGTAAAAAATCCTTCAGCCTGAATAAAAAGGCCTCTAAGCAAAATTTACTGACCTCAACGTCCTAGCAAAGCCTTAGTTCCCTGTTAGGTGTCTCATTGAAACAATGTGTTGACCGCAAGCCACTAATGACATCTATGAACAAATAAGATAACTGAAAATTAACTTGGCATATTAACTCCTTACAAAGGAGAGGCTATGACTTAACAATGGGCTACGCCATTATAGATAGATAGATTATATTCGATTTCAATTGGTACCATCCGATGTATTCGAATGTCTGAGGCAGAGAGAGAGAGAGAGAGCTACGGAGCATGCGCTGGTTCGAGTAACAATGAGGGAAGACAATTTATCATGGAACTTCGGCCAGTATCGCCAGTATGGGACTGGTGTCCACTCAGTATCGTGAGGAATTTGGGTAGGTAAATCAACTATCGGCTAAAGTTTGAGAAAATCAATGATTGTTTGGTTATTCTGTTACAGTTCATTCTGAGAAGATGACCGTAAAAATGTATTCTCCTATTTCGTATAGTATCTGAAAGTTTTTCAATTTATTTTGTAGAGAATTCAGTATAGGCCTATAATGGAAATGGACAGCTAATGACAAATGAGGGAAGTTTTGAGGAAGTGGCTGAATTCAAATACCTAGGAACAATAATCACAAATAGGAATGAGATGCACAAAGAAATTAAACATAGGCTCAATTCTGGAAATGCATGCTATTATGCATTGCAGAGACTCTTGATGTCCCAAATGCTTTCAAAAAACGTTAAGCTGAAAATATATAAAATTATTATTCTACCAGTTAGGCTATATTATATGGGTGCGAAACATGGACTCTTACTTTAAGGGAGGAAAGGAGATTACGAGTATTTGAGAATAAAGTTCTTAGGAAATTTTTTGGACCAAAGAGAGATGAACAGACAGGTGAATGGAGAAGACTACATAACAATGAACTACATGGTCTTTATAGGAAGCCAGATATAATAAGAACAGTTAAGTCTCGTAGACTGCGATGGGCAGGACATGTTGCGCGTATGGGGAATGAAAGACGTGCATGGAAACTTCTTGTAGGAAAACCAGAAGGAAAACGCCCAGTTGGTAGACCAAGAATGAGGTGGGAGAACAACATTAACTATGATTAGAAGGAAGTAGATTATACAGAGAATGATTGGAAAGCATTAGCTCAGGATAGGGACGTATGGAGAGCTTATGTCCGCACGGCCACGAACCTACGGGTTCGATAGTGCCAGTGACTAAGTAAGTAAGTAAGAGAATTTAATTCATGATGTATATTATCTTATTATCTTAAAATTTTGGCCCTATGATTTTCCTTGAAATTTCCCTTTCCTTTTGCTCAAGTTTATCCATTTGGTATTTCAAATTTATGGTTATTGTTTGTATTGCATACAGTGCTTCTGGCTTGATCACAGTCTTGTAATGTGAATTTGGACCCTCCAGAGATTTTTTGTTGTATAATAAATCTTTTGTTAGTTCAAAAGCCAGTTCAAGTTTATTTTTTCTGGATTCAATTCCTTCGTATTCCACAGCATTCCAACTAATCCATTCCCCGAGATATTTTAATTATTCTTTGACTATTTCAATCTTTTGTTCTTGAACTTCTAGTATTTGTGTGGTTGTTTAGTATTTGCCATGATGTTAGTTTTTTCGAAGGAAATGTGAAGACCTATTTTAGCTGCTTGTTTCTCTAGTTCAAGGATTTGTTTTCTAGCTTCCTCTATTGTTTCAGCGAACAATGCAATATTATCTGCAAAATCAATAAAATTTACTTTTAAGGTTCTTCCTTTTCAAACCGAATCTTATTCCACTCTTTATATTTTTCTTTCATTCCCTGACTACTTTCTCAAGCGCACAATTTAACAATAACGGTGAGAGCCCATCTTCCTGTCGCACTCCCGTTTTATTTCGAAGGGTTCCTACAGTTCATCCGTGAATTTAACGTTTGAAAAGGTACTTGTAAGAGTCGCTTTTATGATATTAGTTGTTTTCTTATCCAAACGCATTTCTTCCAGGACTGATAATAGGGATTTTATGTCAATCGAATCATACGCTTTTTTGAAATCAATGAACAAGATTATGTATTTATTTGCCCTTGATTTTTATCCACGTGTCCACCGCTGTGGTCTCGAGGTAGCGTGCTGCCTTGTCACGCAGCGGGCCCGGGTTCGATCCCCGGTTGGGGCAGTTTTCTGGGTGAGGTTTTTATCGGGGTTTTTCCTCACCTGTAAGACAAATGTCAGCAAAACTTTAAGGTCCAAACGGTCCCCGAAATCATATGGCCAACATCATCATCATCATCATCCTTATCATTATCATCATCATCATCATCATCATTCACCGGTGTGGAAAGCAACGGGAAGCTACCACACTTACAATTCCCTAGTAAAGCTGCAAGCATTGCTTGAAAATGCTATGATTGCAGTGAAGACCTGCCTTCGGGCAGAATTACTATGGATGATAATACACGTGATGATAAAATGTCTATAAACAAATGTAGGCCTACTAGTACTACTTCTAGCAAAAATATTGCCCTCTATAAACATAAGCATAATATAGGCCTATTAGTAATAATGATAATAGTAATAATAATAATAATCCATCCATAGTAATACTGACCGAGGGCAGGTCTTTCACTGCAATCATAGCTTCCCGTTGTTTTCCACACCGACCGGTGAAGGATGATGATGATGATAATGATGTGATGATGGCTGGATGATTTTCGGGGACCGTTGGCCCCTAAGCATCCGGACATTTGTCTTACAGGTGAGGGAAAACCCCGAAAAAACCTCACCCAAGAGCCTGTCCCGACCGGGAATCGAACCCGGGCCCGCTGCGTGACAAGGCAGCACGCTACCTCGAGGCCACAGCGGTGGACATAATAACAATAATAATAATAATAATAATAATAATAATAATAATAATAATAATAATACTATTTTAGAAAAGTAACAACGAAAATTGAAAATACAGAAAAACTCAAAATGAGGAAATGGTTTTAGGAAATTGGTTTCAATCAAATGCCTACTTACGCTATAGGCGTAATTGGTATAACCCTGTTAATGAGGACAATAAGTAATTTTAATTAACCGACTTTACGTAATGTAACTAATATGAAATCTTATTGATGTTCTTAAGAAATTTCTTCTTAATCTCTGTATTTACACGGTTAAAATGAGAGATAGTGCCATGTCATAACACAAATGACTAATAAATCTAAAAATACGGAAGCTGCTGTACCATATCATTTTATAATGTTCAGACTCATGTATCAGTTGGTTCAGTTGATATTAAAGTACAATATTAAAACTCCTGGTGCGACAGGCCTACAAGGCCCTTAGCCTACCAGCCGGCTGCTGGCCTCACATCCACATGTGTCAATCACAGAGGTAGATCAACAGCCAGTGTAGGGGTGACATGTGGTCAGCATGTCGAGTCCCCCAGCCGTTATAGCTGGTTTCCTCAACCTGGAGCCGCTACTTATTGTAGCTACCCAATTGCCTCACGATGCTGGGTGGGCACCGGTCCCATACTGGCCGAAATACCATGAGAAAATTTCTTCCCCCATGGAGACTCGAACCAGCGCAAGTCCCGTAGCTCTGCGCCAAGGCTTCCTACCGTAACCGCTCGGCTACGGCGCGGGACAAAGTACAATATTAGAATGTTATATTTCTGTGTCCACCGCTGTGGTCTCGAGGTAGCGTGTATTGTATTGCGTGTTGTTGTTATCTAATATATAATCTTCTTCTTCTGCTTCCTTTCCAGGATTAGGTCAATCCGACCTGTTCCGGACTCAAGTCCATCGTTTCCTTGGCCGTCCCAATTGTATTTTAATTAATATAGTTGTAGAAATCGCTTCATCAATACTAATAAATAAATAAATATGTGCAATAGAAAATATATGAACAAAGCCGGCTAGTTTATTTTAATTTATTTTATGAGGATTTTTCTTACGGTACCGGTATATGAAGTATTGTAAAAGAACTTCACTAAGAATTTAGATCCCGAGTCGTCACTCGAAAAAGTCTTTGGATTATCCTGTCACTGGGCATCCGGTATGATGTACAGTGTACCAGTCGTTTCGGTAAAAGTGTATGGTCTCACAAGAGGAGGGTCCAAGTGGGGTATAGCCGATTTGGCTGAAACATTATGAGTGGAAGCAGGTAAGTTCCCAGATTATATCGCTTGAGAGGACCATAGAACCTTCGGCTGGTCAACTGTGTTATGCCGGGTTTTGTAATACGTTCGGAGAAATCTCACAAGAGAACAGTCAACCATTGCATGCCAAAACATACTTTGAAATCTCTTCCAGAGAAGCGTTGTGATGTACCAAAGCCGTGTCCAAAGAAAATTATCTGCCGCTTTTAACTGCAAGGCACAGAAATCGTAACCAGAATCCAGCAATGGCAACCCACTGTACGGAGCAGTTGGAGGTCCCTGTTGAATGCTGAATGGAATGATGCGTGACATGGACGGAAGTTTGTGAGGGTTATCTAATCCACCAAGTTAGGAGTTGTATTTTAAATGAGTGATTTGGTGTTGGATTTTAGTGCCTTGCAGTTAAAAAGTGGGAGATAATTTATTTGGACATGTCCTTGGTACATCACAATGCTTCTTTGGGAGAAATTTCAAGGCAGGTTTTGGCATGCATTGGTTGGCAGTTCTCTTGTCAGTAACTTAGATGTTCACTGTGCCAACAGATGTTGAATATATTTATTTTGCTGTTATTATTTTGAGATGCTTCTAACATCATGGCATTTTAGCATTGGCTGTGGTATTAACGTTATAGAAAAAGTTTACATAACAGCAATACATATAATAGAGGACCATAGAATCTTTGGCTGGTCAACTGTGTTATGCCAGGTTTTGAAATACGTTCGGAGAAATCTCACAAGAGAACAGTCAACCATTGCATGCCAAAACATACTTTGAAATCTCTTTCAGAGAAGCGTTGTGATGTACCAAAGCCGTGGCCAAAAAATTATCTGTCGCTTTTAACTGCAAGGCACAGAAATCGTAACCAGAATCCAGCAATGGCAACCCACTGTACGGAGCAGTGGAGGTCCCTGCTTGAATACAGCTGAGCGGAATGATGCGAGGCATGGACCAAAGTTTGTGAGGGTTATCTAATCCACCAAGTTAGGAGTTGTATTTTAAATGAGTGATTTGGTGTTGGATTTTAGTGCCTTGCAGTTAAAAAGTGGGAGATAATTTATTTGGACATGTCCTTGGTACATCACAATGCTTCTTTGGGAGAAATTTCAAGGCAGGTTTTAGCATGCATTGGTTGGCAGTTCTCTTGTCAGTAACTTAGATGTTCACTGTGCCAACAGATGTTGAATATATTGATTTTGCTGTTATTATTTTGAGATGCTTCTGGCATCATGGCATTTTAGCATTGGCTGTGGTATTATCGTTATAGAAAAAGTTTACATAACAGCAATACATATAATAGTAAATTCAACCATTACCATGTAAACGTTTCATTTAACGTGGACTCGAGGATTAAAGAGAGAAGATTTATTATTATTTTTTATTATGTAGTCAGCATGTTCCATTACTGAAATATTTATTATTATTATTATTATTATTATTATTATTATTATTATTATTATTATTATTATTATTATTATTATTATTATTATTATATCAATACTAGCTAATACTCGGCATATGCTCCTATGCCTAAATAAATAAAAATTAATGTGCTTTTATGTTTACTTGAATAAGCAAAAGGAAAAATAATTATAAATTTATATTTTTTAGATACCCTGTGCTGATTACCTGGCATTGCCCGGGAATCTACTTATTCCGATCTTCTTGACATGAATGAGCTGAAATACGAAAATAAATGTGTTTTATGTTTAGTTAAATAAATAGAAGGAAAGATTTGTGTCGTAATTATTTTTAGATACCCCGTGCTGTTTACCTGGCGTTATCTGGGAATCTACTCATCCCGATCTTCTTAGCATAAATGAGCTAAAAGTCAAAAATGAATGTACTTCTTATGATTAGTTGAATAAGTAAAATGCAAAATAATTATAAATGTATATCGTAATTATTTTAAGATTCCCCATGCTGATTACCCGATGTTGCCCAGGAATCTACTTATCTTGATCTTCTTGGCATAAATGAGTAAAAGACAAAATTCGTTATTGTGAGTTATCCATAAAAGAATACCTGCTATGTGCTGCTATGCTTGCACAGGAATCTATATACTTGTCTTGAACTTCTTGGCATCAATGAAAGATAAAAATGGTTATTATTGTGAGTTATCCATAAGAGATAAACATGTTTTTTGCAGATTTTTTTGTAGAGCTTTTTGAGATATTCAATTCTGTGTACATTAATTTTGAATATTTGTTATAGTTTAGGAAGCGTAAGCCATTTAAGCGTCCAAAGAGCTACTTTTTTCACATTTTCCACTACAAAGGGCAACTTTTAAGGGTGTAGGAGTTGAGTATCACAACACTCTTATAGTCTATATTCATCCCAGGAATCTCCTGAACATTTTACAAGAAAACCCATCATAATCGGATGAACGGTATGGCCGCGCATAAAGTAGGAACAAACACACAAACAAACATTCATTTTTATATATAAGATTATCATTATTATTATTATTTATTAAATGCCAAACAGGTTGTCATTACGACATTTCTGGTATTTTCTTCTGGTATGACATACTTGTTACCCAATTCTGAGTTTGGGGCACCTAGAAGACGGAGTTATGCTACTCTGATGATATAAAAAGTAATGATGATGGTAATGATGCACCAGGAGAGGCCTTAAACTAAACTTAATCTATTGAGGCATTTATGATGATAATGATGGTCAGATGATGTCTGGAGATGTTTAGGCCTTAAAAGTTTCCTGACATTTGTCTTAAAGAAGAAGAAAAATCCTGAAAAAACCTCACCCAGGAAACTTGCACTGACTGGGGATCGAACTCAGGCCCACTGTGTGACAAAGCAGCACACTACATCGACACTGTAATGGTGGAATTTATTATTATTATTAAGTAAAGTAAAAGTAAAGTGATCCCACAACAGGCCTCAGAAGGCCCTTGGGGTAGTAGGAGGTTAAGCTCCCACTTTTTCTAGACAATCGGCACTTTATGTCAGCCGGGTTGTCAGCCCTGCGTGACGGCCGCCTTTACCCCAGAACAAGCGTCTGGTACTCATTTCAGTTAGAGGCTGAGTCGACCCCAGGGCCATAGTGCCGCCGTAGCGTAGTGGTTAAGGCACTGAGCTACAAGCCGGAGGGTCGAGGGTTCAAGTCCCGTTGGGGTCAGGATTTTTAAACTGACCCAAACCTTCTGGCGGCACTATGGCCCTGGGGTCGACTCAGCCTCTAACGGAAATGAGTACCAGACGCTTGTTCTGGGGGTAAAGGTGGCCGTCACGCAGGGCTGACAACCCGGCTGACATAAAGTGCCGATTGTCTAGAAAAAGTGGGAGCCTTAACCTCCTACTACCCTGTTGTGGGATCACTTTATTATTTACTTTATTATTATTATTATTATTATTACTATTATTATTATTATTATTATTATATTTATCATTATTTCAGTGATGGAAAAATTGCTTTTGTTGGAAGTACTGCAGATGCAAGGGTAAGATGGAATGACAGTGAATTTGAAGATGTGATAGATGCTAAAGGGAAGTGTGTATTACCAGGTTTTGTTGACGCTCACACACATCCTGTATGGGCTGGAGATCGAGTGCATGAATTTGCAATGAAGGTAATGTTATATCTACTAATATTACTACATTTTAAATGAAACACTATCTTACAGCCAAGCTCAAATGATTGGTAAATGATGCCACATACTTACTAAGTTGTAGAGAAATACAGAAATATCAGTGAATATTGCATTAAATTTAACACTTCAAAATAACTTCATAGAAATTGACAGTTATGTCCTTCTTCAAGGGAATTCTTTAATTACTTCAACATTATTTGCACTAAGATTGAATTGTACAACTTGGCTATCAAATGATAATACAAATTATTTTGCGATTCCATCTGCAATCAACCTTGCTTGCGCAATTTTTGTAATTATTTTATTGCGATTCCATCTGCAATCAACCTTGCTTGCAATTTTTGTAATTTCTTTATTATGGTTTAAAAAACTATATAGATTAGTGATGTATATCTACAATGGCGTAACAGCCCAATGTTGGACCTTAGACTCTCCTTTGTTAGGAGTTACAAGACTAACTTAATTTAGTTAAGCTACAGAGTGATTCAGAAATATGGCTATATGTTTGATCACATTTTGTGACGAAAATATTATTATTAAAGAAAATATGATGTTATCATTGGAAAGGGAATCATTCAAATTACAACAATAGAACAAAACAAAAACAAATCACTGCTCATGTGCAGCCTAGCAGCTTGATTTTTGTGGGCTAGCATCGAACGCCTCAACAATTCTCTTCATTGTTTCTGCATCCATGCTAATGCTAGGTCTTCCAGGAGGTTTCATTTTCTGTATCCTTCCCGATTCCAGCAGTCGTTTTCTCCACTTCCCCACAGTCAATGGCTGCAATGCTACGTTTAACTCACGTTTTGCCCATCTTGTGGCATCACGATCATTAGCATACGTTATTGCCCATGCAGAAATTGTAATTTGCTGTTGCATATTCAATGCCATTTTGACTAATGTCGAAAGTTCTACACTCTTTTGTTTTATTCCATTGTTGTAATTTGAATAATTGCCTTTCCAACGGTAATTTCATATTTCCTGTAATGGTAATATTTTCATCACACAACGCGATCGAACGTATAACCATATTTATGTTTCACCCCGTATATCCCAATAGATGTCATGAATGGTACGTGGTCAACATACCGACCCAATGAGACATCTATTACAGCACCAAGTTAACTTTGCATGGGCAGAGAGGAAGAGTTTTAGCGCTAGTGTCGCCAATCTACTGTATCTGTGGAAGGGATGTAGGGGAAGACTGTACATCCGATCATGTACTGAAATTTTTCAACTTCAAATGTGAGGGGAGAATCTCTAAATCTCTAAACATGGTTGTCAAATTAGTAATTTAAGAACGGAATGCTCAAGCGGTTGGATCATTCAAAATCATAGTATTTGTCATCTCTCCGTTACCAGCCTCACAATAAACCACAAGTGGCAACATGCTATGAGAAGGGCAAGGAAGGGACAGCTCATTTCTAGACATAACCTCAAAGGTAACAGGGTTATCAAGTTAGTCATTCTGACACTGAATGCACAGAACGACAGATCATTAAAATATACAGTATTTGGCAGCTTTCTACCTGCCAATCAAACAGCATAATACAAAGGACAAGAAGTGGCAACATAGTAAGGATGAGAAACAGAAAGACAGTTTGTTAGTTAACATTTTTTCTCCGTGCACAAAACACTTAGGGGAGTAATAGTAGACAACTAAGGTATTACTAGGATGAATAAGGTCGATAAATATTGCTTAGAGGCCTCTTTATTCAGGCTTATAGTTCTATGTCTGAAAATCTTCAGACTTGGGACCCACAGCTTAAAGTCCCTCTCAGAGGATTTGCTCCTTATCGAAACCAGCTGGGTGTGAACCCAGGACCCCTCAGGACTAGAAACTAGAAACATAACTAGTAGTCCACTGTGACCGACATACAGAGTGATTCAGAAATATGGCTATACGTTTGATCGCATTTTGTGACAAAAATATTATTATTAAAGGAAATATGATGTTATCATTGGAAAGGGAATCCTTCAAATTACAACAATAGAACAAAACAAAACAAATCACTGGTCATGTGAAGCTTGGCAGGTTGATTTTTGTGGGCTAGTGTCGAATGCCTCCACAATTCTCTTCGTTGTTTCTTCATCCATGCTAATGCGAGGCCTTCCAGGAGGTTTGATTTTCTGCATCCTTCCCGTTTCCAGCAGTCGTTTTCTCCACTTCCCCACAGTCGACGGCTACAATGCTACGTTAAACTCACGTCCTGCCTCATGGTCATCAGCATACATTATTGCCCATGCAGCAATTGTAACTTGCTGTTGCATATTCAACGCCATTTTGACTAATGACGTAAGTTCTACACTGTTTTGTTTTATTCCATTGTTGTAATTTGAATAATTGTCTTCCCAACGGTAATTTCATATTTTCTGTAATGGTAGTATTTTCATCACACAACGCGATCAAACGTATAGCCATATTTATGATTCACCCCATAGATTAGTAACAGAACATGGTAAATACAGGAGGGTAATGCCCATGAGCTCGTGGACATGAATCACCTCTGTGTCCGTTACTATATCACTAGTCTTTATTATTACTTTGTCATTACTAAGAAAGGTGCTTTAGTGTTATCAGTCATAACATGGCTGGAATAACAACTACAGACATGAAAAATTCCATTAAGATGTCTTTCAATAACAACATAAAAACAAAAAACAAGTTTTTCTCATCTCTTCAAATTGTCCACACTAATACTCATCAACTTTATCTTAGCATCAGTAATGTTAATGATAATTTAATGGTTCTCTCTTTTTTTCTTTTTGTTATCCTCCCTTATTTTATGGGACTTACCTCTCATGAGTAGGGCAAGGCATTTAATGACCTATAAATTGGTAAAAAATGCAAAATAAAAATGCATTTATGACTTAAAAAAATGCAAAAAATTACCAATAAAATTAAAAAAATAAATAAAAAGTTAAGAATTACCAATAAAAATACTATTTATTAGGTTAAGTACTCACTTGATTACTGAATTACATAAAATTTAACTTAATATCAAAATATTAAAAGAAAAGTATTTAAAAAATACATATTACATACCTTTTATTGCAGAAAATCCATTTCGATTACACAGTGCACTTTTACAGCAATTTTGAATTGCTGTTAACAATCAGAATAAGGGTGGAAGCTAGCATAAGCTCTAAGAAATTGAATAAAATTCCTAGAAGTGGGCAAGATCATTATGCACATACCTTAAAAAATAGGGGTAGTAGTTAGCAAAACAACTACTTAGTTCCAAGAAATTGTATTGACAAGGAAAAAATACATGATGGAGAATAATTGGGAATTTAATTAATGTCTTCTTAACTAAGAGGCCACCATATGCAAAGATAGAAGCAACGGTTTCAAAGCATTTGGCACGAGGGAATTACAACATATAAAGAGAAAAACTTGCATCTAGATCACAACTCACCTCGGTAGCTCAGTTGGTAGAGCATTTGGCCCGGAAAGCCAATGGTTTCGGGTTTGAGTCTCGGTCTAGGCGAAAATTTTTCTCTTCAAATATAATTTATCCTTCAGTGAGAAGTTTTAAATTAATAATAAAACATCCAAGTTAATCAATTTCCTGAATAATTATAAACAATGTATTAAAACCATCCTGTGCACTCTGAAAATACAAACATGTATCTTAATTCTCTCTTTGCAGTTGGCTGGAGCAACATACCTAGAAATTCATGAAGCAGGCGGAGGAATACACTTCACAGTGGACAAAACGGTAAAAACTTCTCAGGAAGATTTATATCAAAGTCTTAAAGATCGACTCACGAAGATGTTAAATGCTGGTAAGGATTGTTTATACAATGACAGCCATAGCTGCATATCAACTTGTATATTAGAACATTAGTGTCTGTAAATACAGGGTGATCCATACAAAGCTGAATATTTTTAAAGACATTATTTCTAAATAAATAATAATAATAAATAATAACATAAGTAATATTTTCTGAATTAGAGTAAGTTACTGTTAGGTGATTCTTCAAAGTAAAAGTTTAAAATGTGTTCCATGCATAACTGTACTCATTGCACGATATTCTGTGACTTTTCAGAAGTGTTTCTTTGTCAATTTTTCTGATTTCATTCATCATTGCCTCACAGAGTTCAGTCTTGGTCTTTCTCTCATTCACTTTTTTCTGGACTTTCAACATCTAATTAATTTAATTAATGCATTTCATGAACTCTGTATGCTCATAAGCAGCTCCCTGACATGTGCCATATGAGTACAGTCCCCTGCCTCAACCGGTGCAATGATTTCTTTGGTGAGTTCTCTAAATATTTTTGAACATCAACACAATCTTGACTCATTAGTTATTATTATGACTTTGTAGAAGATTTTCGGACTATTGGTCATGGTCTTGAGGCTTGAACTTCCCCGACATTTCCCAAAGACTACGTACAGCATCCTCAAGAATTGGCTTGAGACTGGCAATTTTCTAGACTATCTGCCTTATCTGCCTTATTTATACTCTGCGTGATCCGTTCTGTTGCAAGTTGTATCTGCCTTCTGATAGATCAGCGGTAGGGACTCCCACTGCACCAATGAGGTTGTCTGATAGTCCAGGTGGTGGGGGCCCTGTGTATTTTGTAGTGGACCGATTGCTCTTATTAATGGTTTTGCGTATGTCATCATTTGTGTGTGTTAAATTGAGTTTTAGAGTTTCTTTCATTATGATTAGAGACCGGATGTTAGGGAAAATGCCTACAGTTATTTATTATAGATATTGTAAAAGTGACTTCATATAAGTTCATACCTACGACTCTAGAGTTGTTTTCCATGAAGTTAATTTTGCCTATAAATGCCTATTTCAACTCACAATGCCTATAAATGCCTATTTGCCATTTTTTCTCGAAATTAACTTAGTATTTCAATGAAATTGATTGAAGTGGACAAACGTCATGACACATATCATTGCATAGAAACCTTTAATTGACTGGCAATATTATTTTTGATGTTGATAACACTGAATTCAGTCTGTAGTCCTTGTTGTTCACAGACAGGTCCTTCAAAGACAAAGTTGTGTGATCAGCTTTAGAATAGTTGTTTCACGATGCCTAAAGAACGGACAAGAGTAAAACAGTAAAAGACAAACTGACCAATTTTGTGAAAGAATTTGGTGCGGAAATATTCTCAAGTGACATTGTTTTGCAAAGTATGCAACATTTCAGTGAATTGCATGAAGAAGTGCCATGTTTTGCAGCACGTACACACTGCAAAACATAAGTATGCTCTTTGTAAAAAGGCAAAACAAGTTCCAAAATCATCTCTGATATCATTGTATGCTCTTGATAGCATATGTTTATAATCTTTACGTAAGGCTGTAAAATTTTATGTTGTAGTCCATTTTTGTAAGAGCCTATTTTGATTTTTTAGTGCCTATATTAATGATTTTTTAGTGCCTTTTTCCCTGCCTATTTTGAACTTTTTAAGTGCCTAACATCTGGACTCTAGTTATGATGATGGTTTCTCTATTGTATTTTAGATCAAGTTTGTTGTGGAGGTGAGCTATTCTAGTGTATCTGTTTTTAAAGAAAACAGTCTCCTGGACCATCAGACAACAACCTCATTGGTGCAGTGGAAGTCCCTACCACTGACCTATCAGAAGGCAGATACAACTTGCGACAGAACGGAACACGCAGAGAACAAATAGTATAAATAGGGTAGACAGTCGATGAAATTGCCAGTCTCAAGCCAATCCTTGAGGTTGCCAGACATAGTCTCTGGCAAAACTTTGGGGAACTTCAAGCCTCATGACCAAGAGCCAAAAATCTTCTACAAAGTCATAATACGAACTCCAATCATGAAAGCCTAAGTCAATATATTGACTGATTATCATCGATGATGCTACTGTGCCAGCATTTATCTACTATTACGTGATCTATCTAGTTCTGAGTTTTACCATCTGGAGACGTCCAGGTGTATTTATGAATATCCTTATGCTGAAATCTTGTGTTCTTAAAAATAACATTCTTTGGTGTGGCAAAGATGACTAAGATGACTAATCTAACCCCATTGTCATTACTATCTTCATGAAGACTTAATTTGCTAATTGTTGGTCTGAATATATCTTCCTGTCCCACTTTCGCATTAAAATCTCCTAAGACAATTTTCATATGATATCATGAAAGACTATCAAATATACATTCTACTTCTTCATAGAATTCATTATTGACCGTGTCATCCTTATATTCATGGGACCATGTACATTTATGATTACAAAATCATGTTGCTTACTATTTAGAATTATGTATGATAACTGATTGCTGACAAATGCAATAATATATGTACAAATCAAAAGAATATTTGAAAATATTTTTGTATCCATCCATCCATAGTAATTCTGCCCGAGGGCATGTCTTTCACTGCATTCATAGCATTTTTATGCTATGCTTTGCAGCTTTACTATGCAATTATAGGTGTGGTAGATTCTAGTTGCTTTTCACACCGGTCAAGGATGATGATAATGATAAGGATGATGATGATGATGATGGCTGGATGATTTTCGGGGACCGTTGACATTTGTCTTACAGGTGAGGAAAAATCTCAAAAAGAAACCCTGTCCCGACCGGGAATCAAACCTGTGCCCGCTGCGTGACATGACAGCACGCTACCTCGAGACCATAGCGGTGGGCATATTTTTGTATAACAGTCCTTAACGAAATATAAAAGAATCCAAGTAGGAAACTGCTACCATAATCAATTTTTTTTTAAATGTGGGAAATGACTCTATGAGGTAAACATCAGTTAACACAAAATAACTATTGGAAAGCTTTACACCTTACCTCTAAATTAAGAACTTCTCACTAGGACTTGTTTCCGAGACAATCATCTCCATTCTCAATGGTGAGAATGTCCAGGTGAGGAGTCTGATACATATTTTGAGTTTAAAGAAATAATGTTTCTTATTACAGTTATAATTTGATTATTTTTTAATTCATTAGGAACAACAACAGTAGAATGCAAGACAGGTTATGGTTTGGAAATGGATGCAGAATTGAAGCTTCTGGAAGTGCTGCAGCGAGCTAAACGAGAACTTCCAATAGAAATATCCATCACATTCTGTGGAGCACATGCAGTTCCAAGGTGACAACTTTTCTCTCAGTCACTAATTTGTACATATCTAATGCTCAGGTTTTGAGAATAGAGCCATTTCATTTTAATGCATATATGTATGTGTATTAGGGTTATAACTTTTTTGACTTTTGTGAAATAAAATATTTCCTGTGCAATAGACAGGTGAACTCTTGCTTAAAACCATCGAAAAATGCCTATATTTCACTGAGGTTCAAGAAAAGGTCACCCCCAAATCAATATTAAATATTGATATATAAATATATTTGGGGGTCAAGAAAAGGTCACCCCAAATCAGTATTAAATATTGATATATAATTATATTTGGGGGTGGCCTTTTCTTGAAGATCAGTGAAATGAAGGCCTTTTTCAATGATTTTAAGTAAAAATTCACCCATTCATTGCACAGGAAATATTTTACACCCATTGCACAAGAAATATTTTATTTCACAAAATATTGCCTGTGCAATGAATGGGTGAACTTTTACTAAAAACCATTGAAAAAGGCCTTCATTTCACTGAGCTTCAAGAAAAGGTCACCCCAAATCAGTATTAAATATTGAAATATAAATATATTTGGGGGTGACCTTTTCTTGAAACTCAGTGAAATGAAGGCCTTTTTCAATGGTTTTAAGTAAATTTTTGCCCATTCACTGTACAGGAAATATTTTATTTTGCAAAAGTCCAAACGTTATAACCCTAATGTGTATGCTTCACTCATCGAGACATGGATGCTCTTCTAGCCAAACTTTCTTGACCAAGCTAAATAAGTTACTCTTATTTTCCTATAGATGTCAGTGAGTGACATGTGGTCAGCATATTGCCACAATAAGACGCTAGTAGGTAATTAAGGTATTACTTGGATGGAGGTCTGTTAAATTTTGCTCAGATGCACTAATTTAGGCTTGAGGTTTTTCTATGAGCCTGAAAAATCTTGAGACATGGGCACACAGTTTAAAAACCCACCTAGAGGACTTGACCCTTGGATTTTTCCATCCTAAAATACATCGACCCCAGCCAGGTTTGAACCAGTGACCCTCAGGACTAGAGGCAAGGAAATTGATGACTAGACCACTGCAGCCAACATTTCCCTTTAAGCTTCCCATTAATGTCAGAATGCATATTCAAAGTTTGGAAGTTTGATTTTATTTTATAGTGATATTTTTTCCTCCAATGCAGATTGATGTAAGTGGTCATTCAGGTAGTTAAGGCAGAAGATGTTTAACAACAGATTTTTGTGACAATTCTGGAATTATTTCAGTAATTTTTTTTAAAGTATTTTTAATTTCCATAAACTCTAGTGCTTTTCTTCAAAAGATTCTTCATAGCATGGCAGGCCTAGAATTCTCTTGACATACCTACTAGCTGTTGGCCTCACATCCACTTGTACCATTATTAAACTTTGGATCACATATTTACCTGTTTTCCACACAGGCATGGAAAGTCTCAGCACAATGTCATGGCCACATCTGAGACAACACCAATATTTAAGACATGGCACACCATCCATTCATACATTCATACTAAACAAGGTGAATATGATAGGGTGACTATGATGACCAAATGGTGTTCGGAATTATTTGGGCCTTAATTTTTCATGACATTTGTGTTACTGATGAGGGAAACCCTGAAAAAACCATATCCAGGACACTTAACCCTACCAGGGATCAAACCCAAGCCCTCTGTGTCTGAGGCAATGACATTACCACTAAACCACAGTGGTGGACCAATTTAGATTTCCATCCATCCATAGTAATTCTGACTGAAGGCAGGTCCTTCACTGCAATCATAGCATTTTTATGCTATACTTGCAGCTTTACTAGGGAATTGTAGGTGTGGTAGCTTCCCATTGCTTTCCACACTGGTGAAGGATGATGATGATGATGATAAGGATGATGATGACCATATAATTTTGGGGATCATTTGGGCCTTAAAGTTTTCCTGACATTTGTCTTACAGGTGAGGAAAAACCCCGATAAAAACCTCACCCAGAAAAACTGCCCCACCGGGGATCGAACCCAGGCCCGCTGTGTGACAAGGCAGCATGCTACCTCGAGACCACAGCAGTGGACCAATTTAGTTTTAGACAAACAATATTAGAGAAAATTATTATAATAACAATTTAAGGAAATCGTCCTATACTCCTCTCTGACACAATATAAGAGCACATCATCTATGTAAAGTGGTGCATAAATTGAAAATAGACCACATTTATACAATCTATCTGCCTATTGTGGAACCCAAAGCACAAAAAGATCAGTAGATATAATTGGAACATATTTGTAAATTTTATGACAGAATGTTATTTTGTTTTAGAAATAAGACTGCCGAAGAAGCAACAAAAGATATTGTAAAACAACAAATACCAAGATTAAGAAATCTAATGGTCAAGCAAATGATTAACATAGAGAATATTGATGTGTTTTGTGAGAAGGGAATATTTGATACGGAACAAAGTAAAAGGATTCTTGAAGCTGGCAGAGACATTGGTCTCAGAATTAATTTCCACGGAGATGAACTAAATCCCATGCAAAGTGCAGAGGTAAGACTAACATATTAAGTTATGTAGGTAGGAAATAACACTATGAGCTTTATTTCAATTTATGTTGAATTGTTTTTGACTCGCCTCATACTTCTTAACTCCCTCACAGACTCGAGTTTCTTCACTGCATTTGTGACATTCTCAATGCTGTATTACGTTCACAAATGCAGTGAAGAAACTCGAGTCTGCGAGAGAGATAAGAAGTATGAGGTGAGTCAAAAAACAACTCAAGTTTTTTCACTGCATTTGTGACATTCTCAATGCTGTATCATGTTCACAAATGCAGTGAAGAAACTCGAGTCTGCAAGGGAGTTAAGAAGTATGAGGTGAGTCAAAAAACAATTCAACATAAATTAAAAAGACTACCATAGTTTTCATGGTAAGAGGGATTTTGAAAAAAAAAAAATTCCCAAATGCACAAGCAAATCTCGTTAAATATACAGAGTGTTTTGTTTAAACTTCCTGTATTTAACTTAAACATTGCTAACAAGATGTGTGAAATTATGAAATGAGATTGGTGTTAAAAGAAGGAGTAACTCAAAAATATATTATTTCTGTAAGTTTTTAAGCTTTAATGAGAGGTGTATTGATTGTAGAATGCAGGCTTTCATGGATACTAGTAGTGGTATTAGAAGATTCAGGGCTATTAGGCTGCAGTTCATAACTGGTGTTTCTGCCAAACATTTCTCCCTTGGCTACGGAGGACATCTTCAGTGCCAAATTCTAGAAGAACTCCTTAACTGGTGTTTCTCCCAAACATTTTTCCCTTGGCTACGGAGGACATCTTCAGTGCCAAATTCTAGAAGAACTCCTTAACTGGTGTTTCAGCCAGACATTTCTCCCTTGGCTATGGAGGACATCTTCAGTGCCAAATTCTACAAGAACTCCTTAACTGGTGTTTCTCCCAGACATTCCTCCCTTGGCTACGGAGGACATCTTCAGTGCCAAATTCTAGAAGAACTCCTTAACTGGTGTTTCTGCCAGACATTTCTCCCTTGGCTACGGAGGACATCTTCAGTGCCAAATTCTAGAAGAACTCCTTAACTGGTGTTTCTGCCAGACATTTCTCCCTCGGCTACGGAGGACATCTTCAGTGCCAAATTCTAGAAGAACTCTTTAACTGGTGTTTCTGCCAGACATTTCTCTCTTGGCTACGGAGGACATCTTCAGTGCCAAATTCTAGAAGAACTCCTTAACTGGTGTTTCTCCCAGACATTTCTCCCTTGGCTATGGAGGACATCTTCAGTGCCAAATTCTAACAGAATTCTCTTAACTGCTGTTTCTCGCAGCCATATTTACTCCCATGGCTACGGAGGACCTCTTCAGGTGCCGACATTCTAGAAGAACTCCTTAAACTGGTGTTTGTCTTCATTCGGTTCTGCCAGACCTTTCCTCCCGTGGCTACGGAGGACATCTTCAGTGCCAAATTCTAGAAGAACTCCTTAACTGGTTGTTTCTTCTCCCCGCCATTTTCTCTCCCTTGGCCTCGGTAGGACATCTTCAGTGCCAAATTCTAGAATAACTCCTTAACTGGGTGTTTCTGCCAGACAATTCTCCCTTGGCTATGGAGGACAATCTTCAGTGCCAAATTCTAGAAGAACTCCTTTAATGGTGTTTCTCCCAGCCATTTCTCCCTTGGCTACGGAGGACATCTTCATTGACCAAATTCTACGAAAGAACTCCTTAACTGACGTGTTGTTCTTTCTTCCCAGACATTTCTTAATTCTCCTTGGCTATGGGGGACATCTTTCAGTGCCAAATTCTAGAAGAACTCCTTAACTGGTGTTTCTGCCAGACATTTCTTCCTTGGCTACGGAGGACATTTCCTTCAGTGCCCAATTCTAGAAGAACGCCTATAAAACTGGTGTTTCTGCCAGACATTTTCTCCCTTGGCTATGGAGGACATCTTCAGTCCCAACTTCTAGAAGACCTCCTTAACTGGTTGGGTCCTCCCAGACCTTTCTCCCCTCATCTTATTGAGATTACATAGCCAACTGTTTACTCTGAGACCTGGATTGAAAAGCAAGTGCGGCATTAGTGTCCCAACATTCATATTTTTAATTTAATTGTATTTAATCCTGTAGAAAGTAATTAATTTTTATTCTCTGCCTTTTTAAATTACTGCTTTATCCTTCAATTACCTAATTAGAAAATTTTTATTCCAATTTTTGAGCCGATTTACTGGACCTGTTTGCTAGCTATTCACCTTATTTCATAGTATCCTTCGCAAATTTTTTTCCCAAGTTATCACTCTGTACCTTGTTTTTGCCAGATGGGTGCAGAGATTGGTGCTACAGCCATAAGTCACCTGGAAGAAGTGAGCGAGCAAGGAATAGAAGATATGGCAGCTGCAGCTGTAGTGGCAGTGCTTCTACCAACCACAGCTTACATCATGAAACTGAACCCACCTCCCACACGTCAATTGATTGAGCAAGCTGTGCCTGTAGCACTGGGCTCAGATTTCAATCCTAATGCATACTGTTTCGACATGGTACATATTACCTTATCACTGTTACAAATCTGCTTTTTAATAACCACGTTACATTTATCTATATCGGATTCTATGGCTATTGCCTTCTTCCTATGTCAATCCTCCTCAACCTTCTGTCTTCCACATCTTCAGATAACAATCCTCACTTGCTCATTGCTTTTGTTGTCTCATTTTTTTTAATTTTCTTGGTCTTCCTTTCCCTCATGGTTGCTGTTTGCATATCTTCTTCTTCTTCTTCTACTTAAATGGCACTACAGCCCTGTAAGGTCCTTCGCCTCCTCAATGAGCCTCCTCCAGACATCCCTCTCCATAGAAAACCTTTCCCAATGGTTTATTTGACATTTTTAAGATCCTGGCACACATAATCCCACCATCTATTCTTAGGTCTTCCTCTCAATCTGGTTCCTCGAGGTTGTGAACAGAAGATTTGTTTTACTTTTCTATTATTTGGCATTCAATGAATATGTCCAATCCATCTCAAACGGCCAAGCCTTATGTATGAGACAATATCAAGATATCCTAATAATTGTATTAATTCTTTATTTTATCTTCTTCTCCAGTTGTTATCTACACAATCTGCTCCCAATATTCTTCTCAGTATCTTTCTTTCAAAAATATTTAAATGATTGCAGATACAAGAGTCAAGTATTTAATTTTCACAGGTAAAAAAACACTATGAGGTTTAATTTAAGAATTACATTAATGTTTTTATTACTTCACCTCATATCCTTTTTCTTCTAGACTGCAGTTTCGGAGCTTATCTCCATCATCAGTAGCCTCTGGTCGACCGGTGTTATGTCGTTTCTTGGTGGTTTTCTTCTTCCTTCTCGAGAAGGAAGAAGAAAACCATCAAGAAATGACATAACACCGGTTGACCAGAGGCTACTGATGCTGGAGATAAGCACCGAAACTGCAGTCTAGAAGAAAAAGGTTATGAGGTGAGGTAATAAAAACATTCATTTAATTCATAAGAGTCAAGCACCCAAAATTTCAGAACCATAAGTAACAATTGGTCTAATTAATGCTTTATATATCTTGATTTTGGTCCATCTGAGAACAGAATGACTCTTTAATAATGGAAGGAGAGTAAAATATGCTTTATTTGCAATTCCAATTCTTATATTTATTTCAAATTATAATTCATTTTGCTGTTCACGTATACATATATTTCATTTAGTGTTTTATTTAACAAAGCTCTATAAAAGCTCAGTTAATTACTAACATAATTCAAATCAGGACATAAAATTATACACAAATTTTGTTTAGAAGCCTCTTATTTCAGCTAGGTAGTAGAAGGAAACACATACCTGGAGGACCAGGTAATAATTTCAGTCAGGATCATTATATTTGCCTTGTCTTGCATGGGAAGCCATATCAGTAGCTATGGATCATTTGACCCCTCGAACCCAACCACTGTAAGAAAGTAGAGACACCTTCAGGAGCTCAGGATTTTTACACTCTTAAAAATCTTCGAACCTGACTGGGTTTGAACTTGCAAACCTTGGAACCAGAGGCAAACATGATAACTAACTAACGAACAAACACCATACTCATTATTAGAGATTAAACCTCTCCTTACAATGATGTTAGGTTGTCTAAGTTTTAACCATACAGTAGAGGTGACTCTGAACTCTGAACGTGGTCCCATGTAAACAACAAAAGAATTCTGACTTACAGACAAAGTATACTTCAGTGGAATATAAAAGTTGCGCACTGACTGTTTGGAACATTTGGAATGAAATATAACTAATATAAACTGTCACTGTAACAAGAAGGTACAGAAAACTATTATAATCTCCTTCCCTATGACACCATGTACAATGGTAACATCAACCATATGCTGATATCATGTTCACGAAGGAATTGTTCCATCTCTACTCATCACATGATCAAACCATTATATCTTCTCTTCTTCCATTACATAATGTAGTTTCTAAACTCTCAGCCCCTCTCTAACCAGATGATTTTTTTATTTCATTCTAAAACACCGTGTATATTCTATTCATAAGAATCATTTAAATCTCTGATGTGTAGTTACATTAAGGACACTTGGTAGTTAGTGTCCTGTGTTCGGTTAACTTTTTCTTACTTGAAAATAAATTTAAGTTTCTCTAAAACTATTTTTTTAAATTTTATTTAAGTATTTAGTAATATTTTCTATTACTTGGCAATCATTATAACATTGAATTGAAAATTTTCCGTAACTTTGATTTTTCAGATTTTAGGTACACTTTTCTCAGAAACTATTGTAGATAAAAATGTAATTTTTTTCAGAGGTTGTATATCTCACATTTCTACATAAGGGAGGTTAAGAATTAAATTGATAAATTGTAATATAGCAAACTTCTGATTATCCGTGTTAATTGGGACCGAGATATGCACGGAAAATTAAAAAACACGGATAATTAAATTAAGTTATTTGGTGCTGTGGAAGTTGATCAGAAATTTATTTACCCATTTTAACACTACTTAAATGCAACAAATATTCATAAAATGTTATATTAAATGTCGTAATTATTAATTAATTTACCCGTAAATATGAAGAAAAAAAAGTGGGACTATTTCATGTCATGACCATTCCGGTTACAACAGTTATTCAAAATGGTCATCATAACTAGCGATAACTACACTAGTAATCACCAATGACCACACTTATAACCAGTGATGACACAAATAATCAGTGATAACCACCGATGACCATACTACTAACCAACGATAAACCCACTGCCACAGCATATCTGGCTTTAATCTGTAACAACAAACTTTCAGTGACTCACACAATGGAAATTTCCGAAATTGTATTGTATTCTCAGAATGTTGGTTGGTACCATTTAACACATCACGGGACGGGGTTGTAAGTGAAGGTTACTCTATTGTGCTAGTTTCTAAGCTCAGTTCACAGTAGCACATTTAAATAAAGAATTTTCTCATAACAATACAAAATGCAGTACAGTATTTATCTTCATTTAAAAAAAAAACAGTAAAAAGAGTCAAGCCTGGATAATCTGCAAACTAGATAATGCACGCATGGATAATCAGGAGTTTGCTGTATAATTAAGAAAAAAATTTTAAGTAAAACATTTTTTCATAAAAATTATAAACTTTTTAAGAAATTTTAGAAAGTTAATGAAGGCTTTTCTTCCAAAACTTCTTAACCTCAAATGACAAACTACTTGTAAACAGTATGAATAAACAAAATTATGCAGTTCTTACAAACAGTTTCTGAGAAAATGGCACCAGATCAACACATAATGTAATTTTCTCTTTAATGTAATAATGATTGCCAAGTAATAGAAAATATTAAGAAGTACATAATTGGCTACCAATCAACTCAACAGAATCTGTTTAATAAGTGGTGAAATTTTTGTTTTAATTTCTATTATAGTTTTAGAGAAACTTTAATTTATTTTCAAGTGAGAAAAAAGCTTACCGAACACAGGACACTAACTACCAAGTGTCCTTAAGAGTACATGTTTAACTTTCCCCATTCTCCAAATTGATATGAGATTTACTTGACAGGCCACTGTGATGAACCTGGCTTGTATTATATTGGGAATGAGCATGCAAGAAGCATTAGTAGCAGCTACACTTAATGCTGCTGCCTCGCTTGGAAGAGGGAAGACACATGGTGCCATTCAAAAAGGAAGAATTGGCGACTTTGTCATCATAAATACTAACAGGTTAGATGTTTCAAAATAACTTTTCATCCTTCATGATATAAATATTTTGAGATATAAATCAATTTTCTATTTAATTTGTGTTACAAAAAATAACATAGATCTCAACATATTCTGCAATAACTTATTGCAACTGTAATTGTTGTTCAGAACTCCCTTCACTTGAAATGTGCAATGCAGAAATAATGGCATGATGTAATTAAGGTCAACCTTAGGTATTTTATTGTAAATCAATGGTAAAGAGAAAAATTTTTGCCTGAACCGGGAATCGAACCCCGAACCTTTAGCTTTCCGTGCTAATGCTCAGACCACTGAGCTAATCCAGGCTTTGTTCCCATCCAAGCAGAAATCCTTCCTTTACCTTACTCTACTGGTCCCCATTCAATTGCAATGAATCATCATTCACAAATACACAATGAATGGCTTCTAACTGAAGAAGACATGAAGGGACTCCACACAGCTATAGCATTATTTATTAAATTAATATTGAAAAGCTAAAGCTATTACTATGATAGAAATAAGTAAATCAATGAACACAATTAAATTATTGTAAATCAATGGTAAAGAGAAAAATGTTTGCCTGAACCAGTATTTTCTCTGAAAATGCCAAATATTACAGCTAAACAAATAAAAATTATAATATTGATAAAAATTATAATTATGATTATGGCAATGATGATAAATAATAATAGTAACAATATTAAAATTATAATAATACAGTAATAATAAAATATTAATCCATCCATCCATAGTAATTCTGCCTGAGGGCAGGTTTTCACTGCAATCATAGCATTTTCATGCTATGCTTTGCAGCTTTACTAGGGAATTGTAGGTGTGGTAGCTTCCCGTTGCTTTCCACACCAGTGAAGGATGGTGATGACAATGATAAGGATAATGATGATGGCCGGATGATTTTCGGGGACCGTTGGGCCCTAAATTTCCTGACATTTGTCTTACAGGTGAGGGAAAACCCCAAAAAAACCTCACCCAGGAGCACCGGGAATCAAACTCAGGCCCACTGCATGACAAGACAGCATGATACCTCGAGACCACAGCAGTGGACACAAAATAATAATAATAATAATAATTTTTAATGTATTATAAAATAATAATAATAATGCACGAAGTCACATGTGGATTGAGACAATAACACTGGTCAACATCATTTTTGTCTCATGAGTACCAATAGTTGTACTTAATGCAGTTTTTTATCATGTTTTCAAATATGTATTCGGAATTTCTCCATCACCCACAGTTTTTTTTATTTCAGTTTCAATTAATGGATTTAAATAATAATTTTTTTATAAACCAAGATTTCTTCCCGGAAAATCTTGGCGCAGTGAGTGATGAGCATGGGGAACACTTTCATCAGGAGATTTCAGCTATGGAAAAGAGATATCAAGGCAAATGGAATCCTAAAATGCTGGCCGATTATTGTTGGACCATCAAGAGGGATACTCCACAGGCGAAATATAGCAGAAAATAATAATTTCTTTCTTTTTTTCTTTCTAGGTGAGTCCGAATGTTCGAATATTGTGTAGTTACAAATGTAGAAAATATTAAAGTGTTTGAAATTATAAATGCCTGTACTCTCACAAACCTTGCGTGATGGAGAAAAACCAGTATCATATTTGAATTCATGAGAAAAATACTATGAGAATCACATATTTGTTTCTTTCTGAGACAAAAAAAAGTTTCTTTGTTGTTGCTCAGTGTAATCAATCTTCATGGAAGTAAAATTTAAGAATACTACTAGCAACCTGTATAAGAATAAAATTGATTGCCTACATTTGATTCAGTGTTACATCCAGATACAAAAATCACGAATATTTATATGATCATTTTTAAGTTCCTAATTGGGGAAAACTCGGGTGGAAAGTTAACTTTTCCCTTCCATACATGTGGGGTTTTCTATCGGTTTTCACTTTCAGCCCACTTACACACTTCCACCTGATGTAGTTCAAAACTTTCAAAATGGAAATCTCTGTTCCACTTTTACTTCATGCAGCTCAAATTCACCCTTATCTAATGTGGACATCTCTGGTCTTTCTGTCAAAACATGTTGATATGAATTTACATCCTGGAATGTTGTGACATGGTTTTGATCCAGGATATAAAACATTATAAATTTTTACTCACTTTTTTATATTTTAAAAAGTCCTTGTAAGAACTTTGAGCATGACTAATTAGTATTTCAATGATATTATTTATTTCCTATCTTCTGGTATAATAAACAAGTATATATCGTATATGTTTTTATAGTTCTTTATCATATTTTTATTATCCTTGCGGTTATGCCCTGGTGTAGGCGCAACATTAAGTAAGATGCCATAGTAGTATAGAACTAACAATATCAAACAACACAATGGTCTGACTTAACAGAGTGGTATAGCAGAGAGGCACATAGCTGTTCAGGTCATAAAATAATTACATTCCAGATAGAAGTTTATGATTCATGAACCACCCCTGATACCACACAACAGATCTGTAGAGAGATAATATAAATAGGGAAGATTATACTACTGGCTTTGTAAGTAATGTTTAAATTCCCAATAAAAAGTCTTCTTAATAAAGAAGCCGCCATTTGCAAAAATCATAGCAACTGCTCGTAGCATTTGGGGTTAGGGAATTAACTATGTATAAGAGAAAAATACGCATTTAGATTGGAGGCCTAGGTAGCTCAGATGGAAGAGCATTGACATAGAGAGTCAAAGGTCCTGGGTTCAAACCCCAGTCTAGGCGTATATTTTTCTTTTCAAATATAATTTGTCCATCATTAAGATGTTTAAAAACGAATAATATTAACATTGAAAGAAGCACTACTGGCTTTGTAAGTAATGTTTAAATTCCCAATAAAAAGTCTTCTTAATAAAGAAGCCGCCATTTGCAAAAATCGTAGCAACGACTCGTAGCATTTGGGGTTAGGGAATTAACTATGTATAAGAGAAAAATGTCCACCGCTGTGGTCTCGAGGTAGCGTGCTGCTTGTCATGCAGCGGGCCCGGGTTCGATCCCCGTCCAGGGCAGTTTTTCTGGGTGAGGTTTTTATCGGGGTTTTTCCTCACCTCTAAGACAAATGTCAGGAAAACTTTACAAAGGGCCCAACTGGTCCTGCTTCGCAAAATCCATATGGCCATCATCACCATCATCATCCTTATCATTATCATCATCATTATCATCATCCTTCACCGGTGTGGAAAGCAACGGGAAGCTACCACACTTACAATTCCCTACTAAAGCTGCAAGCATAGCATGAAAATGCTATGATTGCAGTGAAGGACCTGCCTTCGGGCAGAATTACTATGGATGGAAGAGAAAAATATGCATTTAGATTGGAGGCCTAGGTAGCTCAGATGGAAGAGCATTGACATAGAGAGTCAAAGGTCTTGGGTTCAAACCCCAGTCTAGACGTATATTTTTCTTTTCAAATATAATTTGACCATCATTAAGATGTTTAAAAACGAATAATATTAACAAGATTATCCATAGTTTGACTCCTCCTCGATAGATAATATAACAAATAAATTCCATTTTGGAAAGAGCAGTGATCCAAAAATACTGGACCTAGAATGAAGTGATTATGTTATCAACAGAATGGAGACTGAAGACTTAATAAACTAATTGTTCTCATATATAAAATCTGCATACAATTCTACCCTCAGAATTTCTACAAACAGGAAGATATGTTTCAAAGGTAGATCCATGCCATGGTGAAATGACCATCTAATTGTACACAGCAAAAAGTAAATGCTGTGAGAAGATGCTCATCATAAGGATGTGGGCGACCCCATCACCCAGTAAACAGCCACCCGAGTATTGGCGGGAAAACCACAACTATTGAGTTTGGAAGGAAAGGTCTAAACTCCGCCTCAAGAACTGAGGAAGGCAGGTCTGGCTGCCTAGTTGACAATCCCATCACGGGAATTGGAAGTTTGAGCTAATAACCCGCACTTTTTAAAACCTATTATTAAAGAAACAAAAATCAAAGCAAGCCGGTAGGACACTTAGATGACGACATTTAGCCTGAAACATGACACTTGAATTAGACAATAAGGAAAAAGTTAGAATGAAGTCAGGAATTTGGCAAAAAAAACAGAGTCCAGTGGCATGCTTTCACAAAAGTCCTATGCTTCCAAGAGGAGTGACAGGAACTACTAGTTCTATGAGAAGATACTATCAGAGAATGCAAAATAATGAAGTCTTAAGACTTGAAAGGAAAAGTGCAGTATGCAGAAGGGAAATTCTGGTATCAATCACATATACAAGAGAAAACAATGTCATGAAAACAATAATTAAAACGTTTTGTCTGTTTATTCTTACCTCTTACAGTTGTTTTTGTCAAACATATGTTACAGAGCTTCTTAGCCCCATCGTCAGTGATTACAAACTGAATTTTCTCATGTTGTCGGCTCTGATTCTTGATTCCTGCTCTCTTGGCCTCTGGTCCAATGAATAGGACATGAGAAAATTCAGTCTGTAATCGCTGACGATGGGGCTCAGAAGCTGTGAAACATATGTTTGACAAAAACAACTCTAAGAGGTAAGAATGAAGACACAAAATGTTTCAATTATTAAACAAACCTCTTAATGTTACTTCCTATTGTATTTTTAAATAAATTCATGGAAACAATTTTGCTCTTCAGTAAGTTCAAATCCATGGAATGCAGCATATAAAATATCAGCTAGAAAAATATGAATTCAATGCATATTTTCAACAAATAAAAAAACAAATGGTACTTATAGGCTCAAGATATGGTAAGCACACTAGGATTTATGTTTTTGTTCAGTATTTTGTTCCTGATGTTTGCGAGGAAAGTGATAGTGATTATCAAAGAGAAATAAGGAGACAAACCTTAAACTCTTCTATCATCAAAAACTTCAACCCAAAGAAGCCTTTGGTGAGTATGAGATCAGCAGCATAATTTTTTGAGGGTCTTGAACATTGTTACTTCTTTCATAAAAAAAAAGTCTACATTGCTTAATAAACTTCAATTTAATTAATTTGTAACTTTTCTGTCTATTCCACGTCATAGCCAAGCAGTTTAAGGCATGATGCATTGGTGCAGGGCTATGGAATTTCTGCTGGTACAAGTCTCCAGAGGGGAAGAAATTATCTCAAGGAATTTTGTCCACTATGGAACCAATTCCACACAGCATAGTGAGGAATTCAGGTGACTGCAATGAGTAATGTCTCCCAGGTTGAGAAAACCAGATATAACAGTTGGGGAATTTGTTATGCTGACAACATGTCATCCCTTACTGGCTGAATATTTGTCCACCTATGTAATTAACACATATGGATGTGAGGCCAGAAGACAGCTGGAATGCCAAGAATTTTCTAGGTCTTTTACACTGTGGGGAAAAAAAATAATTTTTACTAAAATATACACCCAAATATTTAATATTTTTTACTTATTTTAATTCTTTATTCACAATATAAATTATATTTTTACGTCTTGTTTCAGGTGGGAACATATTATATACCAAATGAGTTCACATCACCATCTCATTGATTATGTTGTTAAGAAAGGAAAAGTGGTGTACAGAAAAGATGAAAATCACTAACACGTAAATCACATATCTTTTTTGTTTAAATGAAATATATAAGCATTTGATTTTAGTTATTTATAACCAAAATATTGTTAAAATAATAAATTATATCAAAATAAAAAGACATCCTGACCTTTTTTTATAAAGTTGTTATTTATTGTTTTAATAGAAAAAGTAGAATCCTTTACCATTCCTTAAAAAGACAAACCTATGTTCAGGGGTTTTTTTTTCTGGTAGTATGGAATACCTTATTCAGAACTACATTTTTAAAAATATTTATCTTCTTTTTTATTTTATTACAGTAAAACCTGTCTATGAAGGAACATGATGGTTCCTTAAATATATTTCCGTCTTGGTTGTTTTCCTTTTTATAAAGGGTTCCCAAATTACAAGCTTCAATTTTCTCATGCAATGTAAAGGTTTTACATGCATGCTTTAAAAACATAACATATTGAACTGAAATACAGACAAAATAGTGTATGTAACACAGCACAGTTTACACGGCTAATCAAAACAACTCTATTACACAAAAACGAGAAGGAACTCAACTACTGGAAGACTGAAGAGTTTCCCAACTCCCTCGCAGGTTATGTAAGCAGGCAAGGAAAAGTGAGGGATTCCCTGCTCTCACACATAAGCATGTGTATCCTTGCAATACAATGGCAACACTAGAAGATAAAAAGATATAATGCAGTAGCGTCACATGCAGAATTTTCGCATGTGGTCATTAAACTGTAATTAGAACATGCTTAAGAATAATTTTCCGTCTTACCGAGATAAAAATTAACTATTGTTACTTTAAAAACCATTCCGTTTCTGTGTTATGAGGTTTTCCGGCTTATACAGGCCGATTTTACCTATAAAATCGTACTGTTCTGGAGATTTCTTTCTGTCTCTACAGGTTTTCTTTTTATAGAGGTTCCGGCTAAGACAGGTTTCACCGTATTATTTTACAGATTGTTACAACTAATATTGTTTCTCTGTTCCCAATTTCCATTTCCTTCTGTTTATACAGTCCTTTTCTTCCAATCCCCTTCCTTTCTTGGTTTTCTGGATATCATTCTTCCAACTGTGTTTAAGTCTTTCCAATCTTCTATCTCCCTGGTGGTATCCATTCTAAGATCATCATTGGACATCTTGTGTTGTGTAACCTAACTGTGTGCCCATGCCACTTGAATTGTCACTTCTGTATTTCATCAATGATGTCTCTATCTCTTCCCATAGCTTCTTTTATTTGTATGTTTGTCATTTTATGTAATACTGTTTTTCTGCACCTTAAAAAATCCAACTTAACTGCCTGAAAACGTTCTGGTTTTTTAGCATTGTAATGTTTTTTATACAGGATGAGGAGCAGTCTCACCACTGAAACCCCCAACATGGAAGACCAGACTAGTTTTGGTCTGACCTAGGTATTTTCCTATAATCCGTTTGCTCAATTAAGGGAATCTTCCCATGCAAATATTTGAAGGGATTAGGGGTGGGGAGTGGACCAAAGAGAGATGAACAGACAGGTGAATGGAGAAGACTACATAACAATGAACTACATGGTCTTTATAGGAAGTCAGATATAATAAGAAAAGTTAAGTATCATAGACTGCGATGGGCAGGATATGTTGCACGTTTGAGGAATGAAAGACTTGCATGGAAGCTTCTTGTAGGAAAGCCAGATGGAGAATGCCCAGTTGGTAGACCAAGAATGAGGTGGGAGAATAACATTAACTGATTTGAAGGAAGTAGATTATACAGGGAATGATTGGAAAGCATTAGCTCAGGATAGGGATGTATGGAGAGCTTATGTCCGTGCGGCCATGAACCTATGGGTTCGATAGTGCCAGTGAGTAAGTAAGTAAGTAAGTAAGGGGTGGGGAGTAAATCCTCTGTCTACATGAAGGCCAGCGTCAAGTATAGGAAGGGTAGAAAATTCTTTCTTTCTTTCTTTCTTTCTTTCGAAGGTATTGTACACTTTTGTATTGCATTTAGTGGTGAGTTGACATATGAATTGTGCTATGTGAAGTAATTTTTTTCAACGATGAGTGTTAACATATTTTAGAAACTTCGGCTAGTTGCTCCCACTCTCCAACTGGCCATACAGCAACCATTTGAAAATATACGTGGGAAGATTCTCATAATTGAGCAAACGGACTATAGTATCCATCACATCTTAGAACACAAAGTTCTTGTGTGGCCCTTGTAAATACAATTAAAATTATAATGGAACAATCTCAAATATTATAGTCTACTTTATTTTTTTATTTGTTGATTTTATCAAAGCATTTGATTACATAAATGCAGAAGTCATTTGTAGAAAGTTAAATGAAGTTGGAATGCCTAAAAAAATTATAAATATAATAAAAGATATGTACAATAATAACACTTTTTATGTGGAACATCAAGGTAAATTATTTGAACCTTTTAGTAAGGCAGATGTCCACCGCTATGGTCTCGAGGTAGCATGCTGCCTTGTCATGCAGCGGGCCTGGGTTCAATCCCCAGTTGGGGCAGTTTTTCTGGGTGAGGTTTTCATCGGGGTTTTTCCTCACCTGTAAGACTAATGTCAGGAAAACTGTAAGGCCCAAACGGTCCCCGAAAACATATGGCCATCATCATCATCCTTATCATCATCATCATCATTATCATCCTTCACTGGTATGGAAAGCAACGGGAAGCTACCACACCTACAATTCCCTAGTAAAGCTGCAAAGCATAGCATGAAAATGATATGATTGCAGTGAAAGACCTGCCCTTGGGAAGAATTACTATGGATGGAGTAAGGCAGGGTTGCTTCTCATGGACAACTTTTTTTATTTGGATGATATAATGGAAACAATGAAGATGAATTAAAAAGAACTACACTTCATAAAAACCGAATTAGAAAAAAATAAGACGTTATTGTAAAAATTTTTTAAAAATATTCTTTATTTACTTTATTTGGGTATGCAGATGTGATTATGCAAATATCCAGGAACCGCCTCTCCTGACCACATTCCCAACCTACATCCTCCAGAATGACATCAGTTCAGAAAAAAATTTTACAATACTTAATTTACCTTCAGTTTTGTTGTCTGTATTTTTTTAACAGTATTTTCATTATTCAACATTTGAAATATTCTATCCACCATTTATTTTAATTAAACTATGTGTATATATATATATATATATATATATACAGTAAAACCTGTCTATGAAGGAACATGATGGTTCCTTAAATATATTTCTGTCTTGGCAGTTTTCCTTCTTATAAAGGGTTCCCATATTACAAGCTTGAATTTTCTCATGCAGTGTAAGGGTTTTACATGCACACTTTATAGGCATAATGTACTGACTGAAATACAGACAAAATAGTGTATGTAACACAGCTCAGTTTGCACGGCAATACAAAATAACTTTATTACGCAAAAGCGAGAAGGAACTCAACTACAGGAAGACTGAAGAGTTTCCCAACTCCCTCACAGGTAACGTAAGCAGGCAAGGAAAAGCAAGGGATTCTTCGCTGTCACACATAAGCAAGGGTATCCCTGCAATACAATGGCAACAGAAGAAGGTAAAACGATATAATGCAGAAAGTGTCATATTAAGAATTTTCATGTGTGGCCATTAATACTGTAATTAGAATGTGCTTAAGAATAATTTTCCATCTTACTGAGGTAAAAATTAACTATTGGTACTTTAAAAACCATTCCGTTCCTGCATTATGAAGGATTCCGGCTTATACAGGACGATTTTACATATAAAATTGATCCGTTCTGGAGATTTTCTCTGTCTCTACAGGTTTCCTTCTTATAAAGGTTCCGGCTATGACAGGTTTTACTGTATATATATATATATATATGGACTTTTACTTTAATGGAGGAAAGGAGATTAGAGTATTTGAGAATAAAGTTCTTAGAAAATTTTTTGGACCAAAGAGAGATGAACAGACAAGTGAATGGAGAAGTTTACTTAACAGTGAACAACATGGTCTTTATAGGAAGACAGATATAATGAGAAAAGTTAAGTCTCGTAGACTGCGATTGGCAGGACATGTGGCATGAATGGGGAATGAAAGACGTTCATGGAAGCTTCTTGTAGGAAAGCCAGAGGGAAAACGCCCAGTTTGTGGACCAAAAATGAGGTGGGAGAATAACATTAACTATGATTTGAGGTAAGTAGATTTTACAGGGAATGACTGGAAAACATTAGCTCAGGATAGGGATGTATGGAGGACTTATGTCTGCGTAGCCATGAACCTATGGATTCGATAGTGCCAGTGAGTTAGTTATGTATATATATCACTTAATTTTTACATGTTTAGTGTTAATCTTTTTTCTCCAGGAGTTCTTATTTCTATCTCCAGGGCTTGAGGTGGGATGGGATACTGCTGAATGGTGTTCCAGTTCTTTTTTAAAATGCCTTTAAAACATCCCCTTACTTCTGAGCTGGAAAGACACCATCCCAGAATTTTTTTAAGCACAATTTTGATTTGATAACACTTCTAAATTTTCTACTGACCAACATAACTGTGATCTGGCGATCTGTTACTGATATTTCATTAGAAGATTACATACATGTGTAGTATACCAAACTTTTTTATTTTCATTGCCATTTATAAGAAATGAATTAGCTTGTACATATTATAATACAAATGGCTGCCTTTGCCCCATTTTTATTTCAAACAAATAGGAAATCTGTCACCATGTTTATGGTGACTTCACACTAAACAATTTATGTAAGTATTTCAATCAGATTACACTGGACAACATGATTTTTGTCTCATGAGTACCAATAGTTGTACTTAATGCAGTTTTTATCGTGTTTCCAAATATGTATTTGGAATTTCTTCATCACCCACAGTTTTTTTTATTTCAATTTCAATTAATGGATTTAAATAATTATTTTTTTAATAAACGTTTTTTCATCCATTTGTCCATTGTAAAATAAAACCAAATGAGCTAACTCAAATGGTTTCAGCCTTGGAAAAGTCACCTACAATTTATATGCTAACAATTAAAGGACATTTCTTTAATTATAGTTTTATAAGTGTGTATTCACCAACAAATGAAAAATGACTGCCTCTTATGAACCATAAATCCAGTTCCAAAAAATGATATCTTATGGCAGCTATAAAAAAATTGTGATTTTTTTCTAGGATTCCATCTTTTGTCCATCTCACTTCTTATAATGCTCCTAAGTATACTTTATATAAATCTAATTGTTTCAATAGCACTTTCAAGGCACCACGTTTATATAATGATAGTAAATTCCATGTTCCAACTCACAAGTCCTTCAGATGTTTGCGATGTCATTGTAAGAAGATCCATCCGGCATTCTGTACATCTTCTGGTATCATAATGGTTGTACTTTTTACAGTTATTTCTATTATGTTGAAATATTCTAGTAGTGTAATGGTACCTCAAGCTTACTTCTCTTGTTTCTCAATTTATTGGCTATTTTATTTGCTTTTACTTTGCAGCAGATTGGTATCCACTAATGATTAATTTTTCATCCTGCCTTTATAAGATCACTCGTTGCCAAATATGTACCGGTACAGCACTCTGTTACTAATTCTTAGATTTTCAATTGTAGTTGATGTGAAAAGAGTTAATATGTTACTTTGTGAGTCTATTATGAAGACAGCATTTCTCTCAGATTCATCAGCAATTCTTCAGCTGTTTTATCAGACAGCATTAACTCCTCCAAAATCTTTGGCTCTGCATGAAACAAGACAGCACGGTACTTTAGGTATTCACTGATCCTGCATGTATTTACTGAATGTCACCTGTTAAAATTATATAGGATAATTTTATTCTACAGTCATAATTGCATTACTCTTTAGTTTGTTAAGAATGTTTAATGGTTTTTATTACCATTAACTCAGAAGGATGTATTATGAATAAAGAAGAGTAGGGCCTATTAGCTCATCATCTTATTACAGACCATAATTCTGACACTGTTCTATTTTTAGTAAAAAGATTCCTGTGTTTTCAATATTTATTGGGAAACGTAAAGGTCTAATTGGTCCCCGATCATCTGGCCATCACAATTATCCATATCATATTTGCATTGTATAGTTTGAATGAATGAATAAGTGAATGGTGTGTTTTGTCTTAAATTTTCGTGTTGTCTCGGAGTGCCCAGACAGTGAGCTGAAAACTCATACAGAGAGTCCCTCCGTGTGCTTGTATGGTCAAAAATGCATGTGTGTGAACCAGAGTTAGAAATCCTCTCCCAACAAGTCATGTCCCCGTAAGGCCCGGGTGACGTGGGGCATGAAAAAAGGGAGATGTTAAATTAAGAGAGAGAGAGAGAGAGAGAGAGAGAGATGATGAACATTGGAATTATTTGCAAATCTAAAATGAGCCAGACTTCACCTTTTCCGATTGAACAATCGTAAACGGTCTACTTGGTCAACAACAGGTAGCGCTGCAGTATGTCAAGATGGCGAACTTGTTTATGAACAAAGAGGACCGAACATGAAGTATGATTTGAGGGAAGTAGATTATACAGGGAATGATTGGAAATCATTAGCTCAGGATAGGGATGTATGGAGAGCTTATGTCCGCGCGGTCATGAACCTACGGGTTCGATAGTGCCAGTGAGTAAGTAAGTAAGAGGACCGAACATGTAGATATAGAATTATGAATGGTAACAACATATGCGAACAATGTGCATGTATCAATAGTGACAGAGTGTTTGGTAGTCGCATTACTAGAAGTAGGTTCTGTATCATTTACACAGAAGTAATATTATCACATATATTCTTACGCACTGAAATATGTAATACAATTTTCATATATAAACATTATACTTCAAATTCACTCGGAACACTCTAGTTCAATTTTCTGTACTAGAACTATAGTTAATTGTGCTAGCTCGTTTGGAAGTTTCCTTTCTGACTATTTGGTACGGGTTCGATACCCGGCGGGGTTGAAAATTTTAATTGTACTTTTTTTTCACTCTGGGCTAAGAGGGTTTGTTGTGCACAATTGTTATTCGTTAGATTGTGAAACAGATGCCTGAATAAGTCCAAACTTCTCCGGTGTACATATTTTGAGAAGGCATTTAGTAGTGTTTACAGCGATTCATCCATTAGATAGTGATCCTCATGGTGCGGCGCTTTTGACACCACGAGTATGTTATTTACCTCCGCCAGGTTTCTTCATCTCCTTTCTCATCGCCCTCACACACAACCGCAATACCATACACCCCTCTCTCTGTACACTATATAAGTGTATTTTTTAATACACCTCAAATACGTAACATGGCCTGTCCAAGTGGTAAATACATTAGCACTAAGAAATATGGAGTGGATGGCATTGAAACATACGCTAAATTATTTTATTAAATATTCGAATGCTTAAATTTGGGAAAATAATAAAAAAAAATTGTGTCCCTTTGGATTTTTTTTATTATTTGTAATTTTTCACCTCAGTTTAACTAAGCAAAAAATGAAAATGTAAAAACTGTAGTTAATAGACTAATATTTCGATGGGTTTCTATAATCAGGTTATTGTATGTTAAATTGTTTTGTTGTATGTTTCTTGAAAAATTCGAACAAACAAGTTTGTTTAAATTTGGCGGTCTACTGACGGTTGGAAAAGTATTAAGCGAGAGTTAGCATTCCTACTTCTTAAATTATGAAAAGATCCGCTCAACTTCTCAACTGTTAATAGATAGAAATTCATAAAATTTGCAAGTACAAAATTGTAAAAATCATATATTGGATAAAAATATTTCATATGTACAATGTTTTGGTAGGTATCAGATTGATTTTTCATGTTTTAACTGAGCCAAATATTTTAAGAAGTTTTGTTGACTTCGGTTGAACGTAGAATAAACTTGAGTAGCAAGAAGATTGGGTATCGTTGGTGTAACCAATTTATTGTTTTTGTTGTTAATGGTGAATGATACGAGCGAATAGGTTTTCGAATTATAAAATAGATGGTGAAATGTCGTATAGTGTAGTCCTTAGGACTCAGAGTTTTTAATAAACGCTTGATATTTGTACAAGTGAAGTTAATCTGAAGTAATTTGAGGTGTGGTCCATAGATCACTTCAGCCATCTTCTGGAACAACACTATCAATATAAACTATTTGGAGAGGTAATTTACATCGTAATATACAATATATAACAATGAGTGATTGGTTTACTATTTGTGATTTTTATGTACGTTTTCTAAAAAATGGTGAGAATTTAATGTAGAAGCTAGTTTTTCCATACAGTCGTGTTGAATGTGTACGGTATAGCGTACTTTTCTGTAAGATAGGCAATTTATTATTTTAAATAACGTTTTTATATGTTTTACCTTTATACGAGAAGGATGGCATTTTATTGTCATATTAAAAGTATTAAGTTGTCATTGATGGCTCATAATCTCATGACAGCAGTAGTTGATTTTGACATTTGGTATCTGTAAATTTTGGAATTCTCTTTCTTTGCATGTTCTAATTGTGGAAATGATATTCAATTAGATATACATCCTCTTAGCGTTTTAGCATTCTGTTAGCGTAAAATGTTTTCAGATCTGGTTCTTCCAAAAATTATTTGAAACTTTGCTAGTGAAACTAAAGTATCTAATGAAAATTGAAAAGTAGTTAAGTGTGTGATACAATACAAACATATACTAGTATGAACTAAAGTTATTCTTCTTGGTCTTTTGGAGCAGATATTTCGTCCATTTGTCAAATCAGTGTTCCAGATTACTGTTTCACATCACTTTAACAAAGTAAACAAATTTTGGTAATTGTCAGCAGAACTGTGTAATTCTACATGATCTGTTACAGAGTCAATGTCGCTGATCATTTACATGTGCTATTCTATGCCAAGATACCATTTGCGAATATTCAACTGGAGAACAAGTGACGGAAAAACTGCACTTAAACTAGCGTGAAATATTTTCAAAGTCCTATAGAATAACAGTGTGCATGTACCTGTGTTTATAGAGTCACCGATAACCCACAATCGAACCACATATTGATTATCATCCTCGATTACTATCTGTCGCTATGAAATTTAAATGACCAATCTTTGCAATAAATCCCCAAATCTATGTTAAAAAGATATATTAATAATATTAAATTTACCAAACATTTATTAAAAATGGGTGAACACTTACTTATTGCTCCCTAATGCTGATCTAACCAGCGATAACCCAAAAAAGCGATAGAAAAATCATAAGTAATATACTCTGTGGAGAAAATAGCAGTTAGCATCACAATATTTCTAACAGTGTCATAATATTGTGATTTGCATATTTAAATAAATACTTCAAAGCTGTCTAATAATGTTATAAAACTTGTTTGAAAAGTTTAAAATATTAAATAATGTTAGTAAATACAGAAGAAGAGCTATAGTTTACAATAATATAACTCAAAAATCAAGTGCTAGTAAAAGTACAGTTGAACCCAAGTGACTGCTAGCGTCATGTTTGCCTACATGGTAATGCGTCATCCCACTAGAGCCAATAGTCCCAATATGTTTACTTGCATATGAGGGGATTCTATCCCAGGAGTCTTCCTACATTAGTGGGCAAGTTAGGGTGAGAAAATGGGCAAATTTGTGTACATCAGATTAATTAGGGCAAGTTAAGGGAAGAAAATGGCTGAATTAGTGTACATTAGATTAGTTTAGCATTCACTTGTTTGTTAGCATGTTTTTTGTGAAAAGTTGGCCACACTGTTTGAGCAATGACTAATACATATTTTACATTGTAAATATGGTAATTTTAGGCTACTCTCAGCTTAACTTCTCACTTCATTTTAAGGCGTTCACATTTTTTTTTGGGAAAATCAACATACATATTTCTCTCGGGTAATTATTCGTATACAGCAACAATAAATGTGCATTTTCCTATTTCTTTATTTTAATTTATGTAGGTTGTACCATAGGATTCTATGTTGCAGCTAAGGAGTGACCTTGATCTCATTAATGAAAATAAAAGGACTGTTACTATTAACCTAAACTAGACAAAAAGGGCAAATCCAAAGTTAGTGTGAATTATTATTATAGGCTAATTACCTTTTTAATTTTATGTCTGATATATGCAAATGTGAAGTAAAATTGAAAAAAGAACTATGACATCTAGGAACAGTTCAGTGAAAGAATCTCCCTAATTATCCACAGGTTACAAACTATTTTGATTCTTGTTGATTAATTCAATCATATCTCATACTGCCAACATGATTTTTATTCTTTCAATTGCAACTTTGAGGATTCTTGGAATGATATTAACTCCATTATTTTCAGGGGAAAAAACTAAAAAACATGCATAACTATTATGTTACAAGAATGTAAGTATTGTATGTGACAGCTCATTGGATGTGGAAGGAACATGGAAGAAGTGCAGGGTGGGGGTTGTTTAACAACACTTTTGAAGAGAGAAAATTAGGAATTATAATGTACCATGCATTGACTCGCCCATATTGTGCCACTTTACAATGGAGTAACTAATTCAGTATCACTGAGAGAAATGTTTTTCAAATGACAATAGAGTTCATTAAATATGAAAATACCCCTACATTCACTTCCACTGAAAAACCACCTCTCCATTTCTCCAAGCTTCACATCCGACGAGCTCTGTCATATACAGTAATTACCTGAACTATGAAATTTTTTTTCAGAAAGAATTCTGAAAATGCCTTGAAATTGAATGACATAAATCTAATTTAAAAATGGCTGCATTATTATGAGTATAAATCTATTGTCATTGATAAAACAGAATAGCCAACATACAACACAAGAAAAAGAAGATAATGCATATTCATAATAGGTCACTCAAAAGCCCTCCAGTTCTCCAAGCTTCACATCCAATGAGCCCTTTCACAGTAATTGCATGAAGTATCTAATTTTTTCCAGAAAGAATTCTGAAAATGCCTTGAAATTGAATGACATAAATCTAATCTAAAAGTGGCTGCATTATTATGAGTACAAGTCTTTTATCATTGGTGAAACAGAATAGCCAACATATGACACACAAGAAAAAGAAATATGATATCATGCATATCCATATTAGGTCACTCAAAAGTTCTGCAGAATAGTAGTGTGCTTGGGTGTGAAGCTTATAAAGTTACCTAGAATAGTAAGCACTTTACCGATGGAAGGAACAGTAGTCGCAGAACGGGCATCACCCAGTACTGCATGTGGAACAAAAAAAAGAAGAAGTAAGCACTTTATCTGTGAAATCAACATGACCCAAACATCATAATAAATTCCCTAACATGTTTTTAAGAAATTGTTGTATACTAACTTGTTTCTTATAACTTACCAAAATAAATGTCACATATTATTCAATCTTTATATATGCTTACAGACAGTGAAGTAAATACGGGAAATGTCGTAAAAGGCTGGTCATTATGATATTGCTCACTTCGGATGGGCAATAATGTTAAGGGGGTGATGGATGAAATTTTCGACATTTTTGGTCAAATTTAGCATTTTTTGTTTTAAAAAAGACTACATACCTTAAAGTATAAGTTGGCGAAGTTTGTGTCCTATGGCGCTTGTAAGTCTCCCTAATGACTGTAGGAGGGCATGTATGCTACATTCTAATTTAATTGCAAGCAAACTTTCAAATTGGCTTTTTCACACTTTTATTTTCATTGCATTTCAAAACATTCAAATCAAAATCACATTGACAAATTTAATGATAGAAGCACAAGATTTTAACTGCATGTTCCACACGCTAAGGCTAATAATTCTATGCATGAATTTTGAAACAACGTTGATAGATATTTAAATAAAAAATAAAATATGTGTAGTAATTAAGAAAAAAAACAAAAATTTTCATACGCAGAGGATATATATATTTTTTCTTCCTTTATTATAATGATATAGAAAAGTTGGATATGCTACACTTCGGGTCGCACGAAAATTTTTCTAAGTTCTATAGAATCGCAATGCGCATGCGCTAGTGCTCCAATTATCCCAGGTAGATAAATGCAACCTCCAGCAGTTGGCGGTATATGTATGAGAAATCAGTATGACCAACATTGACACAAAATTCCCAGAACTTGTCTAAAAATGTATAATTAACACGAAATGAACTAGTGGAAATATGAAGAGGTAATTTATTTTACGTATCAAATCACATTTAAAAAGCAAGGAACCTAAAAGCTAACCAAACCTAAATCAATTACTGTAACACAAATCAATTACTCTAACGTAGGTGAAATCCAGGGAATGTGGAAATGGTTGGCAACATCTGGAGTAGTTTGGGTTGTTGATGGTGGCAATGCTGTAACAACATAGGAAGTGGATAGAAAATAACAAAGAATAGGTAGTAAGCAATGTAGCATGACCGTGTTTTATGCAAATATATAAATACGAAAAAAACTCGTTGCAACATTGGAAGATGTTCAAAATGTCTTTAAAAGTGTTGCAAAATGTTTTAAACGTGTTTAAAAGTGTTTAGTGCATCAGTGGAATAAGATATTAAATTGAAAAATTTTTGCGACCTGAAGTGTACAACAGCCGAAAAGTTAATGCATAGTGTTTTTCTAAATACATCAGTGGTCATGTAGAAAAAAATTCGGATATGCTACACTTCGGGTCGCACGAAAATTTTTCTAAGTTCTATAGAATCGCAGTGCACATGCGCTAGTGCTCCAATTATCCCAGGTAGATAAATGCAACCTCCAGCAGTTGGCGGTATATGTATGAGAAATCAGTATGACCAACATTGACACAAAATTCCCAGAACTTGTCTAAAAATGTATAATTAACACGAAATGAACTAGTGGAAATATGAAGAAGTAATTTATTTTACGTATCAAATCACATTTAAAAAGCAAGGAACCTAAAAGCTAACCAAACCTAAATCAATTACTGTAACACAAATCAATTACTCTAACGTAGGTGAAATCTAGGGAACGTGGAAATGGTTGGCAACATTTGGAGTAGTTTGGGTTGTTGATGGTGGCAACGCTGGTACAACATAGGAAGTGGATAGAAAATAACATAGGAAGTAAGCAATGTAGCACGACCGTGTTTTATGCAAATATATAAATGTGAAAAAAATTCGTTGCAACATTGGAAGATGTTCAAAATGTGTTTAAAAGTGTTTAGTGCATCAGTGGAATAAGATATTAAATTGAAAAATTTTGCGACCTGAAGTGTACAACAGCCGAAAAGTTAATGCATAGTGTTTTTCTAAATACATCAGTGGTCATGTAGAAAAAAATTCGGATATGCTACACTTTGGGTCGCACGAAAATTTTTCTAAGTTCTATAGAATCGCAGTGCGCATGCGCTAGTGCTCCAATTATCCCAGGTAGATAAATGCAACCTCCAGCAGTTGGTGGTATATGTATGAGAAATCAGTATGACCAACATTGACACAAAATTCCCAGAACTTGTCTAAAAATGTATAATTAACACGAAATGAACTAGTGGAAATATGAAGAGGTAATTTATTTTACGTATCAAATCACATTTAAAAAGCAAGGAACCTAAAAGCTAACCAAACCTAAATCAATTACTGTAACACAAATCAATTACTCTAACGTAGGTGAAATCCAGGGAACGTGGAAATGGTTGGCAACATCTGGAGTAGTTTGGGTTGTTGATGGTGGCAACGCTGGAACAACATAGGAAGTGGATAGAAAATAACAAAGAGTAGGAAGTAAGCAATGTAGCACGACCGTGTTTTATGCAAATATATAAATATGAAAAAAACTCGTTGCAACATTGGAAGATGTTCAAAATGTGTTTAAAAGTGTTGCAAAATGTTTTAAACGTGTTTAAAAGTGTTTAGTGCATCAGTGGAATAAGATATTAAATTGAAAAATTTTTGCGACCTGAAGTGTACAACAGCTGAAAAGTTAATGCATAGTGTTTTTCTAAATACATCAGTGGTCATGTAGAAAAAAATTCGGATATGCTACACTTCGGGTCGCACGAAAAATTTTTCTAAGTTCTATAGAATCGCAGTGTGCATGCGCTAGTGCTCCAATTATCCCAGGTAGATAAATGCAACCTCCAGCAGTTGGCGGTATATGTATGAGAAATCAGTATGACCAACATTGACACAAAATTCCCAGAACTTGTCTAAAAATGTATAATTAACACAAAATGAACTAGTGGAAATATGAAGAGGTAATTTATTTTACGTTTCAAATCACATTTAAAAAGCAAGGAACCTAAAAGCTAACCAAACCTAAATCAATTACTGTAACACAAATCAATTACTCTAACGTAGGTGAAATCCAGGGAATGTGGAAATGGTTGGCAACATCTGGAGTAGTTTGGGTTGTTGATGGTGGCAACGCTAGAACAACATAGGAAGAGGAGGGAAAATAGCAGTAAGCAATGTAGCACGACCGTGTTTTATGCAAACATATAAATATGAAAAAAACTCGTTGCAACATTGGAAGATGTTCAAAATGTGTTTAAAACTGTTGCAAAATGTTTTAAACGTGTTTAAAAGTGTTTAGTGCATCAGTGGAATAAGATATTAAATTGAAAAATTTTTGCGACCTGAAGTGTACAACAGCCAAAAATTAAAAAATTTTACTAAAAAATTATGGGACTTATTAAAAATTTTAATATGCAAATTATTAAATGGATTTTCTTCAATAACTCAAAAACCTTTAAGCCTAGAAGGATGAAACTTCAATATAATATTACCTATTATGGTATCCCCCGTGTGTACAAAAATCAAGCTGTAGCTTAAAATGTGTAGAAAATAGAAATTTCACCCATCACCCCTCTTAATACTAACTTGCCCATCTAACATAACTTTCCCATTTCATCACCCTAACTTGACCTATATTAGTGGGCAAGTTAGGGATAAAAGGGCAGGTTAGTGTTAGATGGCCCATCCAAAGTGATCAATGTCGTTAATGACCAGTCTTTTATGACATTTCCCGCATTTACTTCATTGTCCATAACATATACAAAATGAATGTGAGTCTGTCATTTATGGACTCAAAACTACTTGACCAATTTTAATGCAGTTTTTACCATCATATAGAGATTTTTTTTTTGGGTGTTTAACATATATAACATTTCTATACTTACAATAGGGCTGGAACTAGAAAAGAGGAAAAGCGCATTGGTGCACTAAGAAAGTTGCTTTGTGGATGCTTTAATGGCTTATGCTGCCTAAACCATAACAAATACATCAAATTAATGTACACAGATTTGAGTATCTCAAAAAATTTCAACAAGGAAGTCCGTGACAGCATATATCCATCTTTTACAGATAACTCGCAATAACCATTTTTGTCTTTTAGCTCATTGATGCCAAGAAGATAATAATAATAATAATGTTTTATTAATTCTGGCAGAGTTAAGGCCATAAGACCTCTTCTACTCAACCAGCACAAATACAAATAAATATTTGACAAATATAGATAGGCCTACACCATAGAGAAACTTCAAGTAGAGGGAAAACTGAGTACAGTGACATCTAAAAAATTTTGGTCGTTCATGTTGAACTACAATGAGCAGACTAAATGTTAGCGCTGTTTCGTAGTAACAGAATATGTAACTAAATAAAACAAATGCAAGGCACATGGCGTGTTCACTCAGGATTATGGGAAATTAGCCATTTTGTAAATTAAAATGTTTAACTGCTATTCTTTCGTTCTATGTAGACGGTACTGTAAAAATTATATATTATTGAAAGTTAAAATCATTACTTAGATTTTATTTTTACTCTAATTTGAAAGTAAATTCAAGCTTGTTTACGTTTTTAATGTGAATCTATTTTCAAAGATAAACCTACTAGAAGTGATAAAATTCTAAGATTTGTTAGGTTAGGAAGAATGGTGTTATTTTAAAAATGTGACTTTATAATGGACTTCAGATGTACGACATGGCTAAGGTTCTTTAATAAATATTGTATAAAATATGTATGTGAGAATAAGGGGGTAGGTGAATTGTACATATTTATTAAAAGAGCTCATAATGCACGATTTTAAATTTTAATAAACGAAAATAAATTAACATGTTTTATTTATTTCCATTCTTCCCTTCTGTTAAAATTAAAGAAAATCTTTAGGTCTGAGAGGCTGGGTATAAATAATTCCATAATTTAAGATTAATTAGTACGTTATTTGTTCCTATAAAAGTTGAATTCCATGATTATTCACCAGATGGCGTTATATAATTATAATTCATAATTTTACCACCAGACAGTGCTGAATTTTATATTAGTACCAGAAAAGAATTGAAAAAAATTAGATGTCAGTTGTTCTACACTAGCGCCGCTTATGGCATGTACGCGAAACTTGTCCACTTTCTTCTCTGGTACTCTGTGGGCCTAAACTATACTAATTATAAACAGTTAAAGATATATTAAATGTAGCAATGTAAATTTCATGTACAGACAATATTTTATACGGTAATAACAATAATAATACTTACGATAATAATAATATAAATATGTTAAATTATATGAGAAATACCAATTAATATATGTACCTTACACTGGGTAATGATGAAGTCGAGGTTAGAGCAAATATAAATTTAGATTTCTTTTAAAAGATGCCAATGTCTGGCAGCCACTTATTTCTTGTGGTAGGGAATTCCAGTTGCCAGAAGTGAAGATGGTATATGACATGGAGTGATGTGATGTCCTATGTTGCGGTATATTAAGCAAGAGACTATGTTGTGATCTTGTGTTTAAATTATGGTTTGAAGATCAGGATAAGTAGATTCCCGGCAATGCATAACAATCTTTCCATTTAACCTGACTGAGCCACAGCAATGCAATGCTGGTTACAGCTAGTAATCTATAAACAAATTTGGTGTACACTAATTTATCCCTTGTTAATCTAATTATGTGAGAAATCAAATATCTAATGGTGTAGCCCATCGGCCTATACTTTGTTAGGAGTTACTAAGGCACGGTAAGATAGTTGACCTGATTTGCACACAGATGTCATGGAAGAATGTGTGGTCAACATACCGACCCAATGAGACATCTAGCCGGCCACTAAGGTATTACTAGATGTGTTGAGGTTGGACCATTTTGTTTAGAGGCCCTTTTATTCAGGCTTGAGGATTTTTCACGAGCCTGAAAATCTTCAGACTCTGGTTGCAGGGCTTAAAGACCCTCCTGGAGAACTTGCTCCTTGGATTTTTCCATCGTAAAAAATCCATTGAACCCGGCCTGGTTTGAACCTGTCGACCCTCGGGACCAGAGGCAAGGCGGCATAACCACTAGTCAATTGCGGGGGGCAGGCAGATAATAAGTATGAATGGAATAGTGCAATTTGAGTTCTTACGGGGGGCGGTTGGGGTTGATAGGTTGAAATTTCTATTTTCTACAGTTTTTAAGCTACATACTTGATTTTTTGTATACTCATTCATGCCATAATAGGTAATATTCTATTAAAGTTTCATCCTTCTAGGCTTATAGCGTTTTGAGTTATGAAGAAAAGAACATCCATTTTTAATTTAAAAAGTTGCATATTTAAATTTTTAAGAAGTCCCATAATTTTTTAGTTAAATTTTAAATTTTTTTCTACATGAACACTGACTTATTTAGAACACAACTATGCATTAACTTTTCTATATCATTATAATAAGGAAAGAAAAAATGTGCATATACATCTTCTGCATATGAATTCTTTTTTTAATTACTAAACATATTTCTTTTTTTATTTACAAAAAAAACTATCAACATTGTTTCAACATCACTGCCTAGAATTATTAGCCATAGTTTGTGGGCCATGCCGTTCAACTTTCGTTGTTCTATCATTCAATTTGTCAATGCTATTTTGATTTGAATGTATTGACCTGCAATTTGAACATCAAAGTGTGGCAACAGCCCCCCTTGCAAGTTTGCAGGCAGTCACGTTAGAATGTCGCATAACATGCCCTCCTAACAGTCATTAGGGAGACTTACAAGCACCATAGGACACTGAAACTTCGCCAAATTATACTTTAAGGTACGTATCGAAGATGCCCAAGACCGTAGGCTTTGGAGATTTGGCACGGGAAGATGGCAGCAGCTGTAAAAACCCGAAGATAGATAGATAGAATATTTCTTTAATACAAAAAAACAGAAAATGCTAAATTTGACCGAAAATGTCGAAAATTTTACCCACCAACTCCCTTAAAACATGTTTGGGAGTTTATTGCAAATGTTGGTCATACCGGTTTCACTGATAATGTGCTGCCATCTGTCAGCAATTTATAAACCTTATACATGTGCACTATTGTTCTTTAGAACTTGGAAAAGAAAATTCTTGGGTGGCTTAATGGAAGATCATGTGCACGATTGTTCTTTAGAACTTTGAAAAGAAAATTCTTGGGTGACTTAATGAAAGATATAAACTAATTGTAACAAACCCACACAAATCATAACATAACCTCCCCAAATATATGAAAATGTAAGGACATGTAATGTCCTTTTGATCAAGTAGAAATGTCTGATAAAATACATGCAAAATTGCTATAGCAGAAACATAAATATACATATTGGCAATAAGTGGTAACTATTGATGTGGTTAGTAACTGATATTCTGTTTCAAAATTTATAGGTGATCATTAGAGACTGATGTTAGGGAAAATGCCTACAGTTATTTATTATAGATATTGTAAAAGTGACTTCATATAAGTTCATACCGACAACCATAGAGTTGTTTTCCATGAAGTTAATTTTGCCTATAAATGCCTATTTCAGCTTACAATGCCTATAAATGCCTATTTGCCATTTTTTCTCAAAATTAACTTGGTATTTCAATGAAATTAATTGAAATGGACTAACTTCATGATACATATCATTGCATAGAAACCTTTAATTGACTGGCAATATTATTTTTGATGTTGATAACACTGAATTCAGCCTGTAGTCCTCGTTCACAGAGGTGCTTCAAAGACAAAGTTGTGTGACCATCTTTAGAATAATTGTTTCACAATGCCTAAAGAACGGCAAGAGTAAAACAGTAAAAGACAAACTGACCAATTTTGTGAAAGAATTTCTTCTTCTTCTTCGTCAGGCTCTACGACTTCCAGTGGAATGTCTTGGCCTTCTCAACCAGTTTACGCCACTTCTTCCTATCTTGTGCAGTGGATTTCAAATCAAAAATCCCCATCTCTCTCAAATCTTCAATTACGTCATCTTCCCATCGATCCTTGGGTCTTCCCCTTGGTCTTGTTCCTTGTGGCTTCCAATACAAAATTTCATTCGGCAATCTTCCCTTTGGCATTCTTAGTGTATGTCCAAACCATTGTAATCTTTTGGATTTGATGAAACTAACTATATTTTCTTTATTATTCTTGAGGTATAATTCGTCATTCCTTCTCAACCTCCAATTTCCATTTTCCTTTACTGGACCTAGCACTCTTCTAAATATTTTCTCTCAAACGTTAATAGTCTTAGTTTATCTGCTCTTTTAGTACCCAGGTTTCAGCTCCATAACATATGATTGGTCTTATTATTGCTGTATATAATTTGAATTTAACATTTTTTGATATTAATTTGCTTTTGAATATATCGAAATTAGCAAAATATGCTTTATTCCCTTGCGATATTCTTGTTTTGATCTCTTCTTCAACAGTATTATTATCGTTTAGTATTGTACCTAGGTGCTTAAAGGAATTAATTTGATCAATACAGTCACTATTTATAGTTAGTTCAGTCAAATTTCTTTTATTTCTCATACATCTTAAATATTTTGTTTATTTAGATTGATTACAAGCCCATATTTTATACTTTCATTTTTCAATTTGTCAAATGTTTCCAGTAGGGAATTTTTTGTTCTTGCTGTTATTATTACATCATCAGCATATGCAAGACACTGTTTTAGTCTTGTTGAAATATTTCCTCTTAGATCAAGTTGTTTTAAGACCATATCCATTACTATACAGAATAATGTCGTAGATAAAGGATCTCCCTATTTGACCCCAGAGTTTACTTCAATCGCATCGCTGAGTGCGTTGCTACAGTGAAAGAATTTGGTGTGGAAATATTCTCAAGTGACATTGTTTTGCAATGTGTGTAAAATTTCAGTGAATTGTGCGAAGAAGTGCCATATTTCGCAGCACGTACACACTGCATAACATAAATATGCTCTTTGTAAAAAAGGCAAAACAAGTTCCAAAATCATCTCTGATATCTTCGTATGTTATTGATAGCATATGTTTATAATTTTTACTTAAGGCTGTAAAATTTTATGTTGTCCATTTTTTGTAAGAGCCAATTTTGATTTTTTGGTGCCTATATTAATGATTTTTAGTGCCTTTCTGCCTGCCTATTTTAAACTTTTTAAGTGCCTAATATCCGGACTCTAGTGATCATCAATACTAGAACATTTACTGACATATTTACAATACTACATCCTATTTTATTAAGTCACTTGATTTTTGGAACATATGGTTTCACAAGTTAACATTCATACTACTTCATCATTTACATGGCTGTGTTACCTTAAGTTAATTTAAATCATTAAGTTATATTCTATAACAATACATACTGCATTACAAAAGTTATCTTAAGTTTCGGATCAGACTGAACTCGCAATGATGAGCAACTTCGTATCTTGAAACAGGCCACTACAGTAGAGCTGGTGTAAAAACCGGTAGCGAATCACATGACAACATTTGATCAGCTGATTATCTGCTTCACTAACAGTGGTTGTCATCAAGGTTATGGGACAACAGACACATCACATTTACAGAGGATGTTACAAGTCTACCCTTGTACTATTACCAGAGTTCTCATACTCTTTTTTGATATAATGTCTAATGTTAAGAATTGTTCATCTGGTTTGTGAATTGACAATCTTCTGATTCCTTCGCAGCATTATGATGCTTAAATTCACAGATAACACCACACTGATTCATCCACCACACAAGACCATACTGACTTGACAATGCAGCTTTGTTTTGTATATCATGGGCAGCAGCCCCGTCAAAAATTGGGTAGGTGTGGCCATGCTGGATAATAGAACAGCTTGACTGTATTTGCTAAGCATATTGATAGTTATAGCTTGTTACCAACATGTCTAATTATGTTTACACTATAGTGAAAAGTTTATTTGGGTTATCACTGTTTTAATCCAGGGATAACCCACAAAAGTTTACTCAAATTTCTGCTAGAGCAATGTTCATTATTTCCTACATATATTTAATTAATGTTCATATTTTTTACCACACATTTATTAAAAAAAATATATTTGAATATATAGCAAATTTTCAGGGCGTAACAACTAATCATTTCTCATTCTATGATGTTTCCTTAGAGAAGTCATTTTATTTTACAGAAGGTATGGCTGCTATAAGGAAGAAACTTGTAATAGTTGGTGATGGAGCCTGTGGTAAAACCTGCCTGCTGATTGTTTTTCAGCAAAGATCAATTTCCAGAAGTCTATGTTCCTACAGTTTTTGAAAATTATGTAGCAGATATTGAGGTGGATGGAAAACAGGTAATTTATTAAGCACTTGTTTGCTAGAATCTAGAAATTTTGGTGCAAAATGACATTGTTTAATGCAATGTCATAATATATGCTTCTATACGACAGAGAGTTCAGTTTTACGTCTCTTTACATGTTTACTACTTGAATTAACTTTTACTGGACTAAAAATTTGATCCTATGTAACTTAAGTCACTTCTTATAATAACCTTGAACTATTCAGTGACTTTTCTTGGTAACAGGCTAGATATTTGTTTTAGATTTAAACAAGTGTTTGTTTTAGATTTAAACAAATGTTTTTTTTAGATTAAACAATCCTTGATGTGTTATGTTTATTCTTCATGATGTAAAGAGTTCCTTGATATGATGAAAGTTAAAAATTAAATTGTATCTGTTGATAGGTGCCATCGTCCTCAACTTTGTTAAAATATTGTATATAAAATTAACTGGAGCACTTATCTTCCATCTTCTGCAGGTTGGGTTTCTGCTACTTGTTGTTGTTGTGTACGGTGATGTACACAACACAACAAGTAGCGGAAACCCAATCTGCAGAAGATGGAAGATAACTTCTGAAAGCGCTCCAGTTCATTTTATATACAATATTTTAACAAAGTTGAGGACGATGGCACCTACCAACAGGTACAATTTAATTTTTAACTTTCATCATATGACTTCACCTCAATGGAATTTGATATGAATTTTACTAGTTTTGAGTTCCTTGATGTTTTGCCAGAGACTGCATATGATATCTTCAAGGATTGGCTTGAGACTGGCCCTCTCGTTGACTCTTTGCCATATTTAAACTGCTTACTAAGTTCATTTTCTGTGCAATTTGTCTTGTTTCAGTTTGCATCTGGCTCATAATTGGTCAGCCTCGAAGTCTATTCAACTGCACTCATTATTATACTCACCTATAATGGGATATTGAGATATTTAAATATGTACAGGGAAGAGAAACATTAAAAAGTCAACTATGGCTGGATACCAGTTTTGAAAGACTCCATAGGTGACCAATCAGGAACCAGATATACAGCAAACTCCCGATTATCCGTGTTAATTGGGACTGACATATGCACAGAAAATCGAAAAACACAGATAATCCAATTAAGTTATTTGAAACCGTGGAAGTTGATCAGAAATGTATTTACCCACTTCAACACTACTTAAATGCAACAAATATTCATAAAATGTTATATTAAATGTATTTAGGTGCGAGTCGTAATTATTATTATTTTATTTTGCTCGTAAATGTGAAAAAAAAAGTTCGACTATTTCCAGGTCGTCACCATACTGGTTACCAGAGTTATTCAAAATGCCCACCATAAACAGCGACAACTACACTAGTAACCACCGATATTTGCACTTATAACCAGCGATGACAAATAATTAACGATTCCCACATTAGTAACCACCGATATCCACACTAATAACCAGCGATGACAATCACCAATGACCACACTAGTAACCACCGATAACCACACTACTAACTAGCGATAAACCCATTGCCACAGCATATCCATGGTTTCAATCTGTAACAACACTGACTCTACAATGGAAATTTCTGAAATTGTATTGTATTCTCAGAATGTTGGTTGGTACCATTAAACGCATCAGGGGAGGGCGGTTTTGAGTGAAGGTTACTCTATTGTGCTAGTTGCTAAGTGCAGTTCACAGTAGCACATTTAAAAAATACAAAATGTTTTCATAAACAATACAAAATACAGTATTTTTTAAAAAGATACAGTAGAAAGAGTCATGCCGGATAACCTGCAAACTGGATAATACGCGCACGGGAGTTTGCTGTAATATGCAATGAGACAGGCCACAAAAGAATGCACTGTGATAAGAAGTATAAACATAGTGAGTTGGTTGGTGGACAAGTGGTTATCATGTTCACCTCTGGTTCCAAGGTTACCAGATTCAAACTTGGCTGGTCTTGATTAATTATTCAGGGCATAACGTTCCTGAATGTGGGTTCTTTGATGAGATACTAAAGTTATGAATCCCGTGTCATTGATTTACTGCACATAAAGGAACCTCAAGCCTCAAGGAAGAGGCTTCTGAGCACATGCCAAGACACGAATTGCAGCAGTAATGACCATTAGAGAACATTGTTAAAATAATTCATAATAATAAATAAATATGGTGTATAGTTGATAAAATAGCGAGTCTTATGCCAAGCGTTGAGGATGCTGGATGCAATCCCTGGTTAAATGTTAGAGAACTAAAAGTCTCCTCATCTTGGTCCAAAAGAAACATTGTTTTTACTAATTAATAGGAATGTGATTTATCAGCAAACACTTGTACGTGAACATTAGTAATAAATGAGAATGTTATTACTTCATTAGTTAGACTTATTTGTCTCTCGTCACAGGAATAACTATTACAATTGTTTGTTGACCTTTCAGTGCTTTTATATAATTTTTTCTTCATTCAAACAAAACAAATATAATGTTTTATTTTAGGAAGTAATATTTTAAGGTTCTTTTAATTATGTTATTTTGAGTCTGTTTATCTTACCTCAATATTAATAAACATTAATATTGAGGTAAGATAAACAGACTCAAAATAATATAATATAAAACAAATATAACTTATTCAAGAGTTGACTTATTGATTCATTCATGAATATTTTAATTTCAACCATCCTTGTAATCAAGTTTTGACATGAATAGTAAAATGTTTTGTTAATTTGAATTGATTTCAGGGTTATTATGAATAAGAAGTTGAACTATTTACATTTGCCTCGTTCATTTTTATGAAATGTGCCTTTTTTCAGTGGACATAGCTTGTTACAGATTTTCAAAAAAAGCAGCTTCATTCTATTTAATAAAATTATGAGTTTAGTTTTAAATTTAAAAGTTAACAAAAATAACCACCCTAACCTTACTCTTTTATATCACAGGTCATTCGACTTTTTTGGTTAGATTTTAAGATTGGTTAGTCTTAAACTGAAGAGGTAGCACATTGTTTTGAAAGTTGGTCTAGGAATCATTCATTAATAGAAATTTAAAAAGTCTATCACAAACTCTTCCATGATATTTCTTGAAACGTGTTTCAGATATATATTTGCTAGATATTTTTAATATATAATTTTGTTCATATTGTTAATAAATATATCAATAATAACTGAGGAGCACAACATTAGAGTTCAAAAGTTATAATTTGTTAGAAACACACACAAACTTTCCTCGATTTAAGCATGTTTTGATACAAAGTAATATTTTACTTAGCCATTCTTTGACATAATAGGTTATTAAGGAATGCAATTGAAATCTGGGCATGAAAGGGCCATTAAATTTTGCCCACTGGCCTCTTCAGGCTTGAGGTTTATTATGTGCCATAAATGTATGACATGAGACTCACAGCTTAACTTCCTTTCCGAAGGAAATCAAGCTGAATTTTATGCCCTTAAAAATTCATTGATCCTGATTAGGTTTGAACCTTAGAACCAGAGGTGACCATGTTAACTGCTAGATCACCAGGACTGATAGCATGTTCTAATTGAGCTGAGTGTATGTTTTTGACAAATTACAGCTTTATTTTCTAAATACAATTAAGTTGCCCAAACTCAAAATGAATTCTTTTATCTTATATCAAGTGTTGATGTGTGCTTAATCATGGCATTCTCAGATAACTGTTTTCATGACCAGGCATGTAGGTAAGTATATCACTAGTGTTGAAATAAAGTTTTTTTTTAGAATCTATTCATAATTGTCAAATGAAACTTTTGCCAATAATTTATGAAAGAATTAACTGTAATATAGGGATATATTTTATTTATGAACTAGATCCAGCAATAATTACTCATTGGAAAAATACCTGTGTTAATGCATATACAGTTGTGTTAAATATGTACTGAACACTTTAAGCAAATCTGTTTTGTACATCATGAGAAAAGTTTTAAATTTATTTAACGCTTGCAGTATAGGATATTCTGGAGCACCTCAAGCATAGTTATAATTCTACTAGTTCTATTCCTGCTGACTAAGTTCTATATCAGTTTGTTATTAAAAAAAAATACTGTACTCTATATTAAAAAAGTAAACTCTCTTCGTGTCGAACATTTGCCAGGTATGTACATAATTCATCATGCCCAAGCGGCTACAGATTGAGAAAACTAGTTATAATGGCAGAGGGAGTTGATATACTGACCACATGTCATCACTATATTGGCTGGATGATTGTCCATCTCTGATTATGAAAGGCTTTTCATGCCTGAAGTTTAAGAAATGAGATTGTGGAAGAGGAAGAAAAAAAATTGAATAAGTAGAAATCATTGAAGTGAAATGTTAAAAAATTTAACAATTTTTATTTATCTCATATGTGTACAAATAACACTGGTCAACATGATTTTTGTCTCATGAGAACCAATAGTTGTACTTATGCAGTTTTTATCGTGTTTTCAAATATGTATTCGGAATTTCTCCATCACCCACAGTTTTTTATTATTTCAATTTAAATTAATGGATTTAAATAATTATTTTTTAATAAACATTTTTTCGTCCATTGTAAAATAAAACGGGGAACACTTTCATCAGGAGATTTCAGTTATGGAAAAGAGATATCAAGGCAAATGGAATACTAATATGATGGCTGATTATTGTTGGACCATCAAGAGGGATGCTCCACAGGCGAAATATAGCAGAAAATCATCATTTCTTACTTTCTAGGTGAATTTGAATGTTCGAATATTGTGTAGTTACGAATGTAGAAAATATTAAAGTGTTTGAAATTATAAATTCCTGTCTCTTGAAAATCTTGCGTGATGGAGAAAAACCGATATCATATTTGAATTCAGGAGAAAAATTACTATCAGAATCACATATTTTTTCTTTCTGAGATAAAAAAAGTTTTTTGCTCAGTGTAATGTATGTGGCGGTATAAAATTTTTGCTCTTTCCTAAAATTTATTTTTATAGAGGAATTATTATAATAAAATATGTAATATATAATTAGATGTATTGACTCACCTCATACTTCTTAACTCCCAAGCAGACTCGAGTTTCTTCACTTCATTTATGACATTCTCAATGCTGTATTACGTTCACAACTGATATCCAACGTAATACAGCATTGAGAATGTCACAAATGAAGTTAAGAAACTCGAGTCTGCTTGGGAGTTAAGAAGTATGAGATGAGTCAAGAAACAACTAAACAATATTAAAATAAACCACAGTGTTATTTTCTACCTACATAACTTAACCGTCATCAATGTTTGTATTGAGTTGTGTTCTCTATGCTGAAAGAAATCTAAATACTCTGAGTGTGTTCTTCAATTCATAATTGAAAAAAAATATTGTTAAATTTGTATACAAATAATCATTGAGTTAAAGAAAAATAACACAGTACAGCTATCTGCCTAGTTTGGAACCCAAAGCACAAAAAGTGCAGTGGATGGCTTTGGAACACATGTATATTCATACACAAAATCACACTAAAATTCGAAACAGTGTAGAGTTCATTTCTCAGAAATGTTGAAATCGTTCTCATTAAGAGAATTATCAACTGACTTTTGAGCAAACATCGATGGGTAACCCTCTTTACTTTTTTTAATTTGTGGTAAATTTAAAGTGTTTTATTTCATACTGTATGGTCCTGGCAGTAAGTAAACCAGTCATTTTGAATTATTAAGGCTATATAAAATGTTAATATAAATATTTATTTATTGCAGTAATGTGTGGATTTTTGCATAGCTCACCGTAGAAATGTCTGTGAACTGGTGGCTATGTAAAAGTACTACCATGTTTTAGATGCTAATAATTTATTGATAAAGAATTTTGGGTTCTTGAAAGACTTTCCTTTGTCGTGAACCCATGGCATTTTATGAACAGAATTATTTCATATATACACTTGTCTAGAAGATAAAATGTAGAATGCTACTAAAAGAAATAAGGTAATTTAAATTCATTTTATCTTAACGAACAAGAATTAACATTTTTACAATATTAAGTATGTTATTAACTACAATTAATTTGTCTGGGAGTTGATGATAATGTAAAATGGTAATTATACCAATATTTAAATTGAAATATGAACAGAATTGTTCTGTTGTTCCATTCTCTGAACAACACATGCTGACAACTATATATTTTTTAACAATGACTACAAAGAATTATATATTTTTTATGGAATATTTTGCACACTAGAATTGTGTGAGCGATCCACAGATCATTGTGTTTCAGGGCTATTGCATGTTACTAAATAGTCCTTCTGTTATGGAATTTGATTTGTTGGCTTTTTGCCAATCAGCATGCCTTCAACATTGCAGATCAATTAAATAATCATGCAATAATAGTAGAACAGAGAGAAGCGAAGTGTATTTAGTGTGCCCTCTCTCTGTATTTCAATAAGAATTATAATTTCTGCAGTTATTGAAATTATAAATAGTGCTTTTAGACGAGAAATGAATTCCCTCAGGTAAGATTTCTAGCAAATGATGTTTGCAGAATATATTTTATTTTTATTGTGATTGAATTGTAACATTTATAATTTTTGTAAAATTTTTACTCTTTGTTAATAAATTCTGTATGAAATGCACTAACCAGAGGTAAACTTGCCATTAATGTCTTCATGCTCTGCTAGATTAATAACATTAATTAATTTGCTTGGTCTAATTGACCAGTGCTTTAGCTTCTATGAATGATAGAAACCAAAATGATGCAGTATATACTGAATAAGAGTACAGCATCTTTTAATATGCCATTGGTGAGCATCTATCTTGCAGCCATAAAACTAATATGGCTGACCATTAGAAACAACTTGTAAACATATTAATTATTTCCTGATTTCTGTGACAATAATTTGTGTCAAGTTTTTTTTGAGTCTAGAATTATCTTACCTCAATTTAATGATTTGTTCTCAAACATGTTTCGATATATTCTTCTATATCATCGTCAGCTTTACTAGACGATAATATACAAGAATATGTCAAAACATGTTCGAGAACAAATCAACATTAAATTGAGGTAAGATATTTCTAGACTCAAAAAAACTTGTTAAAAAGAACCTTGAAATATTACTTCCTAAAATATTAATTTGTGTGTTTATATATCATCATGGATAGTCCTACCTTCAGAATATAATATAAAATTTGCTTAGAAATTACAAGCTATATGATAATTGAAGTTGTTCTCAAAATTGGATACGAATTAAAGAAAGAAGGACCTCACTTACTACTGTCATTTTTTGGCAAAATTTTCCATTAACATTATTTTAGTGGGTTCAATATTCACTATTTTTGCAATGAGACAAATTAAAGAGTTCCCTCAAAAAAGAGCGTAACTATAAATTTCTTGGAAGATTATTTTAAAGTGTTAAAATGAATGCAGTATTCTATATAATCTTCCTCAGCTAGCTTAGTAAGTAGTTGACATATTGCTAAATATGTGGCATCACTTACCATTCAATTGAGCTTGGCTCTAGGATAGTATACTCGGACCAACGGATCTGTGCCACTATAGCGCTGGCATTGTTCTTAGAAAAGTACACGTCTATACTCTCACCATTTCACCGCACTCCCCTCCCACTACGTCAAACACCAGCCACGGTAACTTATCGAGTAGAGATTTTGCCAAACTTTCCCCAGTGTCATGACTCTTGTATATTGAATAATGCAAGGTTGGAGTTGAGTTGACAACACTGTAGTGCAAGTGAGATCTAGGAATGCAGGGATGGAAATGACTTGCCGAGGCAGAAAAGGTTGTAGGCTTTAATTCGCATACCTTACGGAGGCACAGATCCATTGGACAGACAATACTTTCTGGCGCTACAGGTTATTGTGACCATTGGGCTCCTTATCAACATGATTTCTCTATCTACAATATGAAGCTTCGGTTTCTCCTCCTCATTGCTCTATTATCCCTCTCTACTTTATCAATCAACCTACTTTCGCATCCTCTTTTCCTCATTTCATGCGCCTTTACTTAAGGGATTTTTTTTTTGTATGCACTCTTCTGATATTTGTTCAATATGTCCTAACTACCTTAATCTTCTTGCTTTGATAAATATAACAATATTTTCATTTTCTAGGCTATAGAATAGTGTTCCATCTAAAATAATGTCATACGGAGTTTCTCCTCTTAATCGAGGGAGCTGTTCACTTACGTAATCCAAAATTTTCTTCGATGCACTACTTGGCTGACATCTTTTTACATCATATTATGTTAAATCAGTTTCCTGAGTGAGGCATTTTCTGGGTTTTTCCACATCTGAAGACAAATGTCAGGAAACTTTAAGGCCCAAATAATCCTGAACACCATTTGTCCATTATAATCAGCCTGTAATATTTGCCTTATTTTGTATGAATATATGAGTAAATGCCATGTCTTGTCATAAATGTCCATGTTGTCTCAGCAGTGGCATTGACTTTGAGCTGATCACTCATCTGGAGAGCCCCTACATGTGTTTGTGATTTATTTATATATAGATATACAATGTTTACATATATTTGTGCACCTAAAGTTTTATTTTTCTACTCCACTCATCACTATCCATACATTCCCTAAATATCCAGTCCTTTTTAAGACATTCTGTTTTTTTCTCTCTTTGATCCATAAATTGCAAGGTCTTTTCTTTCTTCTCCCAGTCGGGCACCAGTCCAACACTCTTCTAGGTAACCCTTCTTCTTGCATTCCTCTTATATGTCCATACCAATTCAATTACTTATATCTGACATAATCCAATACTGAATTCTTAACATTGATTTTCTCCTTATTACATTATTCATATATAATTTTGAATATCTTGCTGTGATGTTTGTGATCCAGAGTTAAAAAATCTCTCCTAACATGATGTGTCTTTGTAAGGTCCAGAAGGTACGGGGCACATGAAAGTCTCTATAAAGAGAAAAGTTAATCTAAGAAAAAATAGTAACTAGGAATTTTGTGTTAAAAAATAATTAAACAGAATAAGAGAGTGAAACAAGAATGTTAGAAAACTGACGTTTATGAAAGAGTTGTATATAAGTTTTTACTGTCTCCATGTGCCATGTTACCAGATTTCAGGGTTTGTTATTTATAGGGTTATCTTACCTCGTGGGGCATGCCGTAGTGTAGTGGTTAAGGCCCTACACTTCAAGCTGGGAGATTGAGGGTTTGAGTCCTGGTGGAGTCAGGATTTTTAAACTAACCCAAACCTTCTGGCAGCACTATTGCCCTGGGGCCAACTCAGCCTCTAATGGAAATGAGTACCTGATGCTTGTTTTGGAGGTCATGCAGGGCTGACAACCCGGCTGACATCAAGTGCTGATTGTCCAGAAAAAGTGGGAGCCTTAACCTCCTACTACCCCAAGGGCTTCCTGTGGCCTGTAGTGGGATCACTTTACTCATTTACCTTATCTCTGCTGTACCAAACAATGACACTTTGGCAGGAGGTTTCCTGCAGGGATGAAAAAGTCTGTAGTGCAAATATTCCTGATGGATAGAATGCAAATTCCAGTAAATGTGAATGATTTTATGTGGAAATGCATTGATATTCGAGCAGTTCAATAATTTCAAACATATTGTGTAGCCATCTAAGAAAATCAATCCACAGCACAAAAATCAGTTATACCAGTGATTCTGAATCTTTTTAAGTTGGTTCCAATCTTGAAGGATATTATACTGTTGCCACTGATTCTCTGGCCTTGATGTTTTCACAACAGTGTTGCCAATATGGATATTCAGTGAGAGTGGCCACTTTATGTATGCGGTTAGCAGACATACAGCTGACAACATCTCGGCAATTTCAAACCTTACTAGCGAGCTATAGCTGCATCAAGAGCAGTGATTGATTGTGGCAGACATCTACTCCCACTACAATCATATCCTTATTGGCAGTAGAGGGCAAATTCTCCCTTTACCCCTAGTATAACCTAAACTTCAGAGCTGCAGATATGGTGGCTCGGGTATAAATTTCACGTGACCCAGGCCAGTTAAATTCAAATGCATTATAATGATATAGATAGCAGGAGTATGTAGACTGTAGTTTCGGCAGAGAAAAGTTGGAGGAACGCTAAGAAAAGCCTGTTCTATATTTCTTACAACTAAGGAATAGAATGTATATGTGTATGTATATACCCCATATGCTCTGCATGGGGACAGGTGCTCCCTAGTGGAAGTTTCTTAACCAAGCTTGTTTATCAACATATGTCAATGAGCGACGTATGATTAGTATATCAACTGAATGAGACCTCTAGTGGACAACTAAGTTATTACTTGAATGCATGGAGGTCAATAAAATATTGTAAAGAGATCTTTTTATTTAGGCTTGCGGTTCTTTATGAGTTTGAAAATTTTCAGACTCAGGACTCATGCCTTAACCCATTACCTTATTAATATTTCCTCCATAGTTGCACCCATTTTTACCATTTAATTTTAAGAAAATTAGCATAACCGAAAAACAATGGCATATAACTCGCTATCTATCGAGAAAAATTGAATATGTTGTACACCATTGAAAGATCGTTCTCTCAGCTTTCCAACGGTATATAACATGTCATGCCATCTATTGACAAAACTAAAGAAACATTAAGAAGAAGCTACAGCTACTCAACTGGTTCACAGCCATCTGTGTAAGCATGGGCTTCACTTGATCAGCCGGCTGGGAGCCATCTGTGTAAGCCAATGGGTTAAAGTCCCTCCCAAAGGTCTTGTCTCTTAATTTTTCCATCCCAAGAATTGATCGACCCAAGAGGGGTTTGAACCTGCAACCCTCGGGACTAGATGCATGGAACACAACCACTAGACCTTTGTGGCTGACAAGGAATAGACCCAACACTAATAAAATTCATTGTTTAAAACTGTTGAGGTGGATAGTCATAAAATAATGTTAAAATGTAACTTCTTAGGTCTGAGCTGTCGTCCTCAACTTATAGTTTTATTTTATAAGTTGAGGACGACAGCTCTGACCTAAGAAGGTACATTTTAACTTATTTTACTTTAAGGAATATACCACAATAATCTCAGAGGTTTTCATTGGCTCTCAAACTCATTACAAGTTCTAATGAAAAGTCTGAGGTCACATGAATTTTATATACATCTATTCTTTATTTGGAATGAGTATAGCTTCAATTTGTCTACCTTGTCTCGCTCCGTAGCCGAGTGGTTAAGGCAGGAAGCCTTGGTGCAGAGCTACAGGACTTGCACTGGTTTGAGTCTCCATAATTACTTACTTACTTACTCACTGGCACTATCGAACCCGTAGGTTCATGGCCGCACGGACATAAGCTCTCCATACATCCCTATCCTGAGCTAATGCTTTCCAATCATTCCCTGTATAATCTACTTCCCTCAAATCATTGTTAATGTTGTTCTCCCACCTCATTCTTGGTCTACCAACTGGGCGTTTTCCTTCTGGCTTCCTACAAGAAGTTTCCATGCACGTCTTTCATTCCCCATACGCGCAACATGTCCTGCCCATCGCAGTCTACGGGACTTAACTGTTCTTATTATATCTGGCTTCCTATAAAGACCATGTAGTTCATTGTTATGTAGTCTTCTCCATTCACCTGTCTGTTCATCTCTCTTGGTCCAAAAATTTCCTAAGAACTTTATTCTCAAATACTCGTAATCTCCTTTCCTCCCTTAAAGTAAGAGTCCATGTTTCGCACCCATATAATATAACTGGTAGAATAATAGTTTTATATATTTTCAGCTTAACATTTTTTGAAAGGAGTTGGGACATCAAAAGTCTCTGCAATGCATAATAGCATGCATTTCCAGAATTGAGCCTATGTTTAATTTCTTTGTGCATCTCATTCCTGTTTGTGATTATTGTTCCTAGGTATTTGAATTCAGCCAATTCCTCAAAATTCCCTCATTTGTCATTAGCTGTCCATTTCCATTATATAATGTATTTCTACGTGAGACCATATATTTAGTTTTACTGATATTTACTTCCAGTCCTAATTTCTTAGTGTTACACTCAATAGTGTGTGCGTGTTGGCCTTTAGTATCTTCCTCGCTATCGGCCAGTAGTACTACATCATCAGCATAAACTAACAGCTTATTAATACCATTCAGTTGTAAGCCTTCCTCATTCTCTAAAGATTTAATGGCATGCTCTAGTACAAAATTAAATAGTAGAGGAGATAGTGCATCACCTTGCTTCAAACCCATTCTGGATTTCAAAAGTGTCTGAAAACTGTTTGCCTACACGCACCCTACTCGTTGAGCCATTTAGACACATTCGTATAAGTCTAACTAACTTTTTAGGAATTCCGAACTCCAGCAGGATACTATATAACTTCTCCCTCTTAATTGAATCATATGCTTTTTGGAAGTCTACGTATAGTTGATGTACAGTACCATTATATTCCCATTTCTTTTCTAAAATCTGTCTTATACTAAAAATCTGATCTGTTGTAGACCTGTTTCTTCTAAATGCAACATTGATTATCTCCCTAGAATGTCATCAATATAGGGATAAGAGTCTGCTGACTAATATATTTTGTTAGAATTTTGTACGAAGTTGAAAGTAATGAGATGCCCCTGTAGTTGTTGCAATCAGTTTTATCTCCTTTCTTATAAATTGGTACGATAATTGATTCATTCCATTCATCTGGAAGAGCTTCTTTTTCCCAAATCATACTAAGCAAACAGCGTATCTTGTCCATCAATTTTTCTCCCCCTGATTTTATCAGTTCTGCTGGGATCTCATCTGAACCTGATGGTCTCCATGGGGGAAGAAATTTTCTCATGGAATTTCGGCCAGTATGGGGCCGTAGTGTAGTGGTTAAGGCACTGCGCCACAAGCCGGAAGGTTGAGGGTTCAAGTCCCGGTGGGGTCAGGATTTTTAAACTGACCCAAACTTTCTGGCAGTACTATTGCCCTGGGGTCGACTCAGCCTCTAACTAAAATGAGTACCAGCCTTTTGTTCTAGGGTAAAGACGGCTGTCATGCAGGGCTGACAACCCAGCTGACATCAAGTGCTGATTGTCTAGAAAAGAGCCTTAACCTCCTACTACCCCAAGGGCCTCCTGAGGCCTGTAGTGGGATCACTTTACACTTTATGGGACCGGCGCCCACCCAGCATCATGAGGCATTTGGATTGCTACAATAAGTAGCGACTCCAGGTTGAGAAGACCAGCTATAACGGTTGGGAGACCCAACATGCTGACCATGTGTCACCCTTACACTGGCTAGATGATCGTCTACCTCTGTGATTAACACATGTGGTTGTGAGGCCAGCAGCCGGCTGGTAGACCAAGGGCCTTCTAGGCCTGTCACGCTTGGAGCTTTTTTATCCAGAGCTAGGGAGCAAGTGTTAGTAACTTTCATCACAGAGTGACATGTTATTGTCTGTCCAGCTTAAGAAACACACTTTGACATTTAACTTCCGAATGTATTACTCTGCACAGTATGTGTATAAGTGCATGCGACCTCACTCAACTGTTTGTTACAAGCCGAGAAATTAATGCACAATAATAGTTTTCATTTTAATGTTGCTAGTTGATTAACACACACACAATGGTATGTTGAAAACTAATTAAATTATAATTGTTGGGCATTTTGCTATTACCAGTTTCTTTTAATTCCTTGCGAATATGTACAACAATATTCTCCGACATCAGTATATTCCACAGTTAATTTAACTATATCGTTCACTACAGATTATGCTCCATAAACTTACAAAATACATTTAATGTCATATATTTTCCACTACTCTTTAACAATTACCCTTTAGGATGCTTTTTATAATTTTGACCACACATTTTTGACCGATTTAAGTTAATAAAAACTATGATCTTGAAGATTTTCGGGCTGTAGGCCATGGTCATGAGGCTTGTAGTTCCTTGACATATCGCCAGAGACTGCGTCTGGCATCCTCAAGGGTTGTCTTGAGACTGGCAATTCTGTCCACTGTCTGTCCTATTTGTACATTCACCGCGATGTGTTCATAAGTTACATCTGCCTTCTGATTGGTCCACGTTATCGACTTCCATTGTTCCAATGAGATTGCAATCTCATTGGAACAATGGAAGTCCCTAACGCTGACCAATCAGAAGGCAGATGTAATGTACAGTCGACTAGACCATCAAACAGCAATCTCATTGGAGCAATGGAAGTCCCTAACATGGACCAATCAGAAGGCAGATATGACTTACGAACATATCGCGATGAACGTACAAATAGGATAGACAGTGGACAGAATTGCCAGTCTCGAGACAACCCTTGAGGATGCCAGATGCAGTCTCTGGCAAAACGTCGGGGAACTACAAGCCTCACGGCCTACAGCCTGAAAATCTTCTTCAAGATCATCATAGCAACTCCGGCCGTGAAAGTCTACATGCGTACATTAATAAAAACTATTCGATAGTCGCCATATTTGTAACTGACATTCAACTTCCCCTCAAGAATCTATCAGTTTCAAAGATATGCAAACTTTTAGTTACTCTCCAACCTTTGAATAAACATATAGGTGTACACTGTATTCTGATCAACTATAGTTAACATAGCTTCAAATACATAATTATATTAATCAATTACATAATCTATTTATGGTAAAATCAAATGTTTCATTACCTCTCCTTATACAAATCTTCTAAGTAGATCACGATTTTGAGACCATAATGGTCTTATCTTCAGTACTATTTTGGCGACTGATGTTATGTCGATTGGAAGAAACTCTTCTTCCCTCTGTTGGTGGACCGATGAACCTCTGGATCAGGTCAGAATTTGCAGGAATTTTGAAGTTCGTAAGTTTTCCTTTGTTTTTCTGAATGTGGATCTTTTCCCACACTGTGAGTTCCTTTTGTTTGTCTATTTGTTTAATTAGACTGGCTTTTGATTCAGTTAAATGTTTTTCAGACCAATCATGAGCAGCTACTGCTGACTTTTCCACTTCTCCATTTTTGACGTTTCTAAGATGTTCTTTCACCCTTGGTTTCAAATTTCTTTTTGTTTTTCCAATATAAATTTTGTCACAATCCCTGCATTTGATCTGATAAATTCCTGATTTGTTTTCTTCTTTAATTCTTTCATTTTTATTGGTTTTAATTATTTTATTAAGGCTGTATTCGTTCTTCGGTGCTAATCTTATATTAAACTTTTTGAAAATTTTTTGAACAAACAAAAGGTGCTCACGGTTTGGGAAAAGATCCACATTCAGAAAAACAAAAGAAAATTTATGATTTCGAAATTCCTGCAAATTCTGACCTGATCCAGAGTTTCATCAGTCCACCAACAGTGGGAAGAAGAAGAGTTTCTTCCGATTGACATAACATCGGTCGCCAAAATAGTACTGAAGATGAGACCTTTATGGTCTCGAAATCGCGATCTACTTAGAAGATTTGTATGAGGAGAAGTAAGAAACATTTGATTTTACCATAAATTAAATCTCATAGTGATTAATTCCTGTAAAAGTTAAACATAACCTATTTGTTCGCTTCCACTGAACTGTGTTTTGGCCATGAATGAATCGCAGTAACTGCAGCAGTCACATGCTTCGGGGATTTCCCATCCATTTGTTTTCCTCAAGTGTGTTCCTTAGGCAGGACATAGTATAGTAACTTAGTGTTAGTTCAAATTATCATCAGCAGCTCCATGGATTAAGCCATATGAGGCTTGTTCTCGTCTCATTTTTTCTAAAAAAATTTAGTAATAAAAATGTCCCTGCATATGTTAACTAGCTTAACTTCAAATTGTGAATGACAAAAAAGGGAAAAACAAATGTCCCTGCATATGTTAACTAGCTTCTTCAAATTGTGGATGATAAAAATGGAAAAACTCCACTTAAACTAGCGTGAAATATTTTCAGTCCTATACAACAACAGTGTGCATGCGCCAGAGTTTATAGAGCCAGCAATAACCCACAATCGAACAACATGTTAATTATCTCCTAGATTACTATCCGTCACTATGAAATTTAAATGACCAATATTTGCAATAAATCCCCAAATCTATGTTAAAAAAATATTAACAATATTAAAATTACCAAACGTTTATTAAAAATGGGTTGTACACTTATCACTCCCTAACGCTGATCTAACCAGCGATAACCCAAACAGCGATAGAAAAATCATAGACTAAATAATATACTCTGTGGAGAAAATAGCAGTTAGCATCACAATATTGTCTAACAGTGTCATAATATTGTGATTTGCATATTTAAATAAACACTTCAAAATTGTCCAATAATGTTTATAAAAATTGTTTGAAAAAGTTTAAAATATTAAATAATGTTAGTAAATACAGAAGAAGAGCTATAGTTTACAAGAATATAACTGGAAAATCAAGCGCTAGTAGAAGTGCAGTTGAGCCCAAAAAATAATTACAAAATATTTAGAGAAGTCTTTATGCAACCATAAAACATTATGTAGATATGAACTTGTATTTCTTGCAGTACAGATATTAGCATTAAATCATTGATATTTCCACAAATGTAATGTGTTATTTTGTTTTGGTTTGCAGGTGGAATTAGCCTTGTGGGACACGGCAGGACAAGAAGACTATGACAGATTGCGACCTCTGTCGTACCCAGACACTGATGTTATCCTTATGTGTTTCTCCATTGATTCACCAGATTCACTGGAAAATATACCAGAAAAGTGGACCCCTGAAGTGAAGCACTTTTGTCCTAATGTTCCAATTATTCTTGTTGGAAACAAGAAGGTACAGTTTCTTTATGCCCTCTCCATCTATTAGCTAGGGCTGTCAGATTTCTCAAATGGGATAGAACAATCTATCTTTGTTTCAAGTTTTAATTTTTTTTTGTTCAATGCCACCTGTTTGTCATTCGACATTTCAGTTATTCTCTCTTGGCATTGGCATATTGTAGCCCACTTCTGAGGTTGGGGCGCCTGTAAGGCGGGGTTATGCTGCCCCAATGTTATGATGGGTAATGATGTGCCAGGAGAGTCATTAAACTTAAATTTAATCTAATGAGGTGAATATGATATTGATAATAATGATGGCCAGATGATGTTCGGGGACTGTTTGGGCCTTAAAGTATCCTAACATTTATCTTACAAGTGAGGAAAGCCCCCGAAAAAACCTCACCCAGGAAACTTGTCCAAAGCAGGGATCGAACCCAGGCCTGCTGCGTTACAAGGCAGCATTCTACCTCGAGACCACAGTGGTGGACTGTTTTGATTATATTATGTGGATGCAAAACACAGACTCTCAATTAGCAGGAAAATAAGACAAGTGAGAATAGTGTGTTAGGAAAGTGTTTTGATCAGAGATGAACAGACAAGGGAATGGAGAGTCTACATAACCAAACTCCATGATATTTATGGGAAACCAGAAACAATTAAAGTCATAGACTGTGATAGGCAGGACATGTGGTATGAAAGAGAGTCATGATGTGCAGGACATATGTTATGAAAGAAGAATGAAAGAGGGGCATGCAGAATTTGAAGGAAAAGCACCTGATACGTAGGCCAAGATTGAGGTGGTAGAATAACATTCACTTTGATTTGAAGGAGGTGAATTTTGGAGGGAATGATTGGAAAATATTAGCTGAGGATAGAGATGTAGCAAGAGCTTATATCATCAGCATCAAGAATCAGACCTGCTGGTCTGTTCCAATCTCATGTTAGAATTGGTCTTCTGCCATGAGACTTGAAAGTATAAATATTGATGTCCCCTGAATACGTTACTGGCATCTCGCAGGGTAAGATATCTGATGGGGCTGCCATCTACGACTCAATACCAAGCTGTCTGCTGTATTAACCCGAACAGAAGGGGTACCTCTTCTGCTCTGCTGACCGTTAAGGATTTTCTCCTTGTTACCCCGGAGATGGGTCTTCACATTTGTCCCCTGAAGAATTGGTGCCTCTTCCGCGTTGTTGTGCTATCTGTTGAGGTCTTCACTCGTATCCCTGGGCAGGGGCTCTCATTATACCCCGAGAGACTGGGTCCTTGACAGAACTTTGTCACTAGTAATTAGTGTTCACCCCCGCCTGTCAAGAGTTAACCAACTGTATATAGTCACAGCATTTGCCCCACATAGGTGTTGGCTGGGTTAATAGTCTTGTATATTTCCAAGTCTAAAGACTACAACAAAAATGAGGTGGGAGAATTAATAACCATGATTTGAGGAAGGTTAATTATACAGAGAATGATTGGAAATATTACCTCAAGATAGGGATGATTGGAGAGCTTAACCTTATGTCCAGATGTCCATGAAACCTTTCTGATAGTGTCATTGTTTTAGTTTGAGGTAATTTCAAAGATTTTGCTCAGGATTTCATGTGTCATTGTTGTAAAAGCATTGATAGCTTAAATTCTGACCATAATAGGAGACAATTCAAGGTATACTCAGTATATTAGTGTATGTCAGAATGTTAGTCATCTTGTTCAGAAGTTCGTGGGATCAAATCCATCTGTGGTTGATGGATTCTTTTAAGGACATGAAAATCTTGAGTATAGCTTCTACCAGAAGGGAAGTAAAGCCATAGGTCTCATAGTTGTACATTTATAGCACGTAAAGGAAACTTAAGCTTGAAATATTGTTTATTTTTTTATTTCACTCACCTCATACTTCATAACTCCTAGCATACCCAGGGTTTCGTCACATCCTTTGTGACATTCTCAATGCTGTGTCACATTCGTTGTTGTGAACGTGACACAGCATTGAGAATGTCACAAAGGATGTGAAGAAACCCTGGGTCTGCTAGGAGTTATGAAGTATGAGGTGAGTGAAATAAAAAATAAAACAATATTAAAAAACCTCATAGTGTTATTTCCTATCTACATAACTTAATTAAGCTTGAAATATTGGGGGAGTCTGAGCAAAATTTGTCGAACATTTCACACCTAAACTTGAATTATGATGCTAATGATCTGAATTGATTTGAAGAGGAGTAAAAAGTAACTCGTAACCAAAAAATGATTTCCCCTGTTCTGATTACCTGACATTATTAAACTTTTTTATGTCAATTATGGATAGATTTAGCTTTAAAACCATGTGTGTATATATGTTATACACACACACACAAACACACACATTCATATTTGAGATATTTTGACCCATTTAGATAAATCAGGCGTGACCAACCTTTTTTGGAAAATGGCCACTGTCGCTAAGGTGAATTGGTTTGCGGACCACATGATCAGATTTGTTACCATATTAAATAGGATTTAAAATAAACCAATTAATTTAAATATCCATCCATCCATAGTAATTCTGCCTGAGGGCAGGTCTTTCACTGCAATCACAGCATTTTCATGCTATGCTCTGCAGCTTTACTAGGGAATCGTAGGTGGGGTAGCTTTCCGTTGCTTTCCACACCGATGGATGATGATGATGATGATGGCCATATGATTTTGGGGACCGTTTGGACCTTAAAGTTTTCCTGACATTTGTCTTACAGGTGAGGAAAAACCCCCGATAAAAACCTCACCCAGAAAAACTGTCCCGACCGGGGATCGAATCCGGGCCCGCCTGCGTGACAAGGCAGCATGCTACCTCGAGACCACAGTAGTGGATAATTTAAATATAAATAGCTAATATATTGATATGTTATTTTTATTAAAATATTAATCATATATTAGTTAAATTATTCTTAAAATTAATTTTTTTTCATATATAATCTAATTGTAAAATCTATATATCAATATAAATTAAGTATTATTAACCCTTGTACCTTTAATATAAATTTCAGTTTAAAATTTAAATAAAGTTGTTATATTGTTATTAAATATCAATGTGGGTCACATGCGATGGGATCGAGGGCCTCATGTGGGCTGCGTGTTCGACACACATGATCTAAATTAATCTGTAATAAAATTGTATCAATGGTAAAGAGAAAAATTTTTGCCTGTACCGGGAATCGAACCCCGAACCTTTAGCTTTCCGTGCTAATGCTCTCTCCACTGAGCTAATTCAGGCTTCATTCCCATCCAAGCATAAATCCTTCCTTTACTGGAAAGCTAAAGGTTCGGGGTTCGATTCCCGGTTCAGGCAAAAAATTTTCTCTTTACCATTGATTACAATAATTTGTGTTCATTAATTTACTTATTTCTATCATACTAATAGCTTTTGCTTCTCAATATTAATTTAATAACACAATTGCAATTTGGCTATTGCATACCTATATTGAGGTAGAATTTTTTTATCTTTTATGTAAATGTATATAAATAAAAATGTAATATTTGTTTGTTGAAAATCTTAAATCTCCGAAAATTCTTCACTCATTGCTTCAAAAATTGGTACATATATGTATTTTTTAATGGAGAGGGTTTTTATATTATTATGTTCTAAAACCATTAGGTGTAGAAGATTACCTGAAACAAACATTAAAAAATCTATTGACTTAGGCTTTCATGGCCGGAGTTATTGTGATGATATTGTAGAAGATTTCCGGGCTGTTGGCCATGGTCTTGAGGCTTGTAGTTCCCCGACGTTTCGCCAGAGACTGTGTCCGGCATCCTCATGGGTTATCTTGAGACTGGCTTCAGGATGCCGGATGCAGTCTCAGGCGAAACGTCTGGGAACTACAAGCCTCAAGACTACGGTCATCAGCCCTGTAATCTTCTACAAGATCATCACAATTAAAAAATTGCTCTAGCGATCGCAGGTTTTCAATGTTTCACAATGAAACTCAAGTGTATCCTATTTAAATAAACCAAGGTAGGTCTTATTTAAAAAAATCAGCAAAATCCAACTGTTGGAAACGGGGGTTTACTGGAAATTAAAAATTGACTCTAGCAACTGCCATGTTTGGTTAGTTCCTATGTATACCTTTGTACGTACCTACAGGTTTTCAGGTATGGCAAGTATTTAACCACTCTCTATTATACTATAAAACCAATAGATATAGGAATTCACCTGAAACAAAAATTAAAAATCATATGTAAATTATTTAGGCATAGCAGTGCATGCCGGTATTAGCTAATTTTTATTAAATAAGGAAGTGAAATTTTAACTACAAGTGTTCATTATATATAAAAATTGGATCTAGACTTCTATCACTCTACCTGTAATGTTTTGAATAAAGAAGTAGAGCATTGGCCCAGAAAGCCAAAGGTCCTGGGTTCGAGTCTCGGTCTAGGCGAACATTTTTCTCTTCAAATATAATTTATCCTTCAGTGAGAAGTGTTAAATTAATAATAGAAACATCAATAGAAGCCTTATTGGCTTTATAAAGTAGTGTTTAAATTCCCAATAAGTCTTTTTAATAAAGAAGCTGCCATTTGCAAAGATAGAAGCAAAGGTTTCATAGTATTTGGCGCGAGGGAATTACAACATATATAACAGAAAAATTTTGTACCTAGATCGCAACTTGCCTCAGTAGCTCAGTTGGTAGAGCATTGACCTGGAAAGCCAAAGGTCCCAGGTTTGAGTCTTGGTCTAGGCAAACATTTTTCTCTTCAAATATAATTGAATTTTAACTTGAAAAAATATTTTTATTTTATATAAACCATTTATGAAAATATTATTTTTGACAGACTATATTACAGAATTTTCTACATGAGCTTCATCATATTCTGGGTCAAGTGTCCTGAAAATTTCACAGCTCTACCTTGAGTAGTTTTTGAGAACAGTGTACCAATAAATTGATTTTTAAGGAATTATTTATAAATAAATTCAGACTGAAGGTATAAGAAATTTAATATATATATATATATATCTTGGCCGCAGTGGACTAGTGGTTATGCTCCTTGCCTCTAGTCCCGAGGGTCACGGGTTCAAACCTGGCCAGGGTCGATGGATTTTTTTAGGATGGAAAAATCCAAGAAGCAAGTCCTCTGGGAGGGACTTTAAGCCATGGGTCCTGAGTCTGAAGATTTTCAGGCTCGTAAAAGATCCTTAAGCCTGAATGACAAGCCTCTAAGCAAAATTTGCTGGATTTTCCCATCCTAGTACTACCTTGGTTTCCTAGATGTCAGTATGAGGCGGAACGCTGACCACATACCACTCAAAGGACATCTATACAAAAACAAGTGTAACTAAGTTAGTATGGTTCGTATTCTTCCCTACAGGGGGAGAGTGCCTAAATCTCTGTTAAGGGAAACATGGGCTTACAAGAAGAAGATATTATATATTAAAGTAAAATGTACCCTTAATTGCTTAAAAAAATTGTAATGTCAAGTATTTAAAATCAGAGATATGTTTTGATTATGAGTTATTTTTTAACCCTCTTCACAATTGTTACCCTTGAAACATCGTCGTTAAATAAAATACCAATTAACTATGTTGTAGTAATAGTTTCTAAGTCAGTGTATACGACCATAATCCTGGACAACAGGTTCTGTGAAGTAATGCACATTTGTTGTGAAGATCATATCGGGTTCAGGCATATATATTTCTCTTCAAATAAAATTTGTCTTTCGGTGAGAAGTGTTAAATTTAATATGTAAGTAAAGTAAAGTAATCCCACTACAGGCCTCGGGAGGCCCTTGGGGTAGTAGGAGGTTAAGTCTCCCACTTTTTCTAGATAATCGGCACTTGATGTCAGCCCTGCGTGATGGTCGCTTTTACCCCAAAACAAGCATCTGGTACTCATTTCCATTAGAGGCTGAGTCGACCCCACTGGGCTTTGAACTCTCGACCTTCCGACTTGTAGCTCAGTGCCTTAACCACTACGCTACAGTGTGCCCCCAAAAATTTAATATGTATGATCGAAAATAAGCTTCTCTAGCTATAAATATGGCGTTAATTCCCAATAAAGCCTTGTTAAAATTGAAGACACAGACAGCATATAGAACAAAAAGTTCATAGCTTCAGTGCATGGTAATTCATATAAAAGAAGAGGTTTAATGTGTGCATTTGAATTTGGAACCTGATAGCTCAGTCGTTAGATTGCTGGAGTACAGAACCAAAGACATCAGTACAAATCCCAATTCAGGCATATATTTTTCTCTTAAATAAATTCTTATGACAAAATAAATGCATCCATTTAAAAAAAATTAAATTGTGGCATGACTGTCAAGGCCGACTGATGTGATTGCTGTCACTAACAGAAGACTGTGGAGGGAGTCACATGTAGTATGATGCAGTTTCTTGAACCTGATATTAATTTTTGGGCACAGATATCTGGTTATTGTAATAAAAAGCCATTTAAGTGTCAAAATAGGGACTTTACTTCATGTTTTTCTGTACAATGGGTGATTTTTAGGGGTGAAGGGATTGAATATCACAACTCTTTTATAGCCTTTGTTCATTCCGGGAATCTCCTGAACATTTTGCAAAAAAACCCATCAAAATCGGATCAGTGGTATGGCCATGCATAGAATAAGAACAAACAAACATTGATTTTTATATATTAGATGATCCAAACCCTCTACTAGACATATACAGATATTTCAATACTACTACAACAACTCCAGAAAATGAAGCATGCTTCGAAAGGCCTAGAATGAAATCAACAAGAATTTTAAATAGTTGAGGAAGACGGTAGTATAGGTTAAAAAAAATATAATTTAACATTGTTATAACCTCAACGGTATATAAAAAATTGTGAATTTAAAAAGTATAGATTATTTCAAATGTCAATATATCACGAAAAAACTGCATAATTCAAGATGTGAACCTGCGACATTCATTAACAGAAACAGTGACCACAAGTTCTACTACCTACCTATCAGGACATGTAGCAGAGTCTTCAGTTCATGCCACATAACACAGTAGCTCAGGGACTGCACAATTATGACTAGTTTCCTTGTTTGAACCCAGCGCTATGCCGGGTATGACTTAGAAGAAATGTGCATTCAAGAGATGACTCTTTTTTTTGTCTAAGGGTGTACCAAGGCCATGTCCAAAAAAATTATTAGCCATTTTTAACTGCAAGGCATTAAAATCCATCCCCAAATCTCCCATTTAAACTATAATGAAGTAATACAACTTGTGAATTGATAGATTGGATAACTCTCACAACCTGTCATCCATGCTGCATCCTACCTCACTCCACTCAACTCTACTCAAACTCATGCAGGGAGTCCATCTGCTCAGTGCAGTTGGCTGCCATTGTTGGTTTCTAGCTTCAATTTGTGTGCCTTGCAGATAAAAAGGCAGATAAATTTTTGGACACGGTCTAGGTACATCACGATGCTTGTCAGAGAGAAATTTCAAGGTAGATTTTGGCATGAAATGGTTGTCAGTTTCCTTGTCAGGACTAGTTCTGCACCAAAGCATAGCTTTTTAAGCTTCTCAGCTGTGGGTTGGGATAAGGAAAAAATAAGATACATCTATTATCCAAGTAAAGAAAATCTCATGAGTAATATTTAATTTCTAGGATTTGAGGAATGACCCGAACACAATAAAGGAACTTGCAAAAATGAAACAGGAACCTGTTAAACCAGAGGAAGGCCGGGCCATGGCAGAGAAGATTAATGCATTTGCTTATTTAGAATGTTCTGCCAAGAGCAAAGAAGGTGTGCGTGAGGTATTTGAGACTGCAACAAGAGCTGCACTTCAAGTAAGTTTTTTATTTTATTTTATTTACAGTTTTTCCAAGTTTGATAGCTTATAGAGTAGTGGTAATGGAGCAGTTGTAGACAATATATTATCAAGGCATAGATTGTTACTTCAGAAGTAGTAACTTGTATATATACTAACACGTTAAGAAATGTAAAGGAAACTTCAGTACTGAACACAGTATTGGGATTTGAGTATGTGTATATATAATTGGACGATCCTTATTATAGAGTTGGAATTAAAATGTTGTCTGATTTCCAATTTGATAGTGTATCAAATTTCAATACATTAAATTAACCCTTCAAGCACTAGAAATGAATTTATAAATATTAAAAAAATTCATATAATAAAGTTCAGAATTTTTACATTACAGGTTTTCTTAATTAAAATAAAATGAATTGTGATTTCTTCTTACCGCATACTTATATGTTTTTTAACTCTTTGAGTCCGGTGGTGGTACTGGTACCATGGCATTTAAATGACACTGAAGTCAGAGAAAATTAAATCCCTCGACATGCCTGTGCCAGCATATGTACAGGGGTGTTTTTCTGAACCAGAAAACACCTCTGTAAATCCACTGGCACAGGCATGCTGAGGGATTTAATTTTCTCCAGCTTCAGTGTCACTTAAATGTTGTGGTACTAGTACCACTGCAGGACCCAAAGTGTTAACATAGAACTGCAGTATCAGGGAAACATCATTCCCATCCTCAGTTGTTGTTACATCTGTCGATTCTTCATAATGCTGGTCATTTTCTAAACTGCCATCTGGTGTTGATTTGAAGAACTTTGTAATCAAATTTGGTTTGCCCGGAAACTCAAAATTCATGATTCTCATATTTTTTTTTTGTGAATGTCTATCTTAAAAATCATACAAGAACCATGCAATCAATTGGATGTAAGTGTAACATGTATATTTATAATTGGACTAGAAAACCAAGGGTCCCGGGTTCAAGTCCCGGTCTGAGCGTATAATTTTTTCTTTTAAATATGTATATTTATATCTTGCTAAAATCACATTTGATAAGCTTAGTGAAGTATTAGATAAAAATTCTGGCTACAATAGAATTTGTCAAATTAGCAAAATGCTCTCTGGTGATAATGAAAAAAAATTATAACCGAAGAGGAATTCACTGAAGAACTATGATGTTTTTCACATGCACCTGTGACATCATGTGATGTAGAAAGGACATTTTGATTGTATAAAACCTTCTTCATTGAGAGACGAAGGAGCTTCACACAAGAAGACCTCATAAAAACCTTCCTTATCTACTGTAACGGCCAGGAATAAGCCAATATTGCCCACAACGCAAATCATTTATTTGATTTTATTACAATCTGTTTCTGCATTTTTAGGGTGCATATTTTCTATATTTTTCATGCATATTTAGTATCTTATTTTGCATACGAATCCAGGTTCTAGTCATCAATTTCATTATAATTTTTTATTATTACCATTTTGCCATTTTACTGCAGTTATCAATGCTATTGTCATTACTATTGTTATTATTCATAGTTAAATATGGGAAATAACATTATGAGGTTCTTTTCGTAAATTAATGAGTCATTTTTACATCTTACCCCATATGTTATGTTTCTTTAAACACGGAACTAGTTTTCAAGAGAAAACATCTCTCTCATTTTCAACCGGTATCATTTCAATCGGTTGAAAAATGAGAGAGATGTTTTCTCTTGAAAACTAGTTCCCGTGTTTAAAGAAACATAATATATGAGGTAAGATGTAAAAAATGACTCATTAATTTATGAATTGTCATTATTCTTTATTACAATTGTTATGTTACAGATATTTCACATTTGTTCTAACTGTTCATCTAGTAAAATAATGAAATGAATGATGCATTTAAGGGCTAAAGGGAGCCTGAGTGATAAGTTTGAAGGAGAAATTAATTTGGTTTTGTTTTGCAGGTTAAGAAGAAGAAGAAAGGGAGATGCAGGCTGTTCTAAAGTGGTGATCTGTACAACATTTTGATACATCTACATACTAAAACTGTAATGCACTTTTCTTTACGCCCTCGTTCTGGTAGTGGTATGTAGGCCTGGGCTTCCTGATGTAATGGGGCTTAAGTTTTGTTCCCTTATAATGTAATATTTAGAAACCAAAAAAAGTAAATGAATTTGACTAGAATAGAAAATGTTGATATTTGTTACGTGTTTTGAGAGCACTGCAGAGACAGTCCGAATCATGTTGAAGTTAAATGCTTATTACCCTATTGTGTTCAGAAGCTTAAAATACAATCAAATTAAAAATACTGGTATTAGAGTTTATTGGGTACTGCACAAGATATGTGATGTTGGGGTTTAGCATTAGAAGAAAATTTTCAGCACATACAAAAGTAACAGAACTTTTGAAAAAGAAAAAAAAAAAAAGGAATGAGTTAATGTTTTATAAATACTTGTGTCTATATGTCCCCATAGTCAGTAAGTTACCATATTGTCATTCTTTATATCTTGAGCTTGCTGTTAAATCTTTGAAATTTCATTTTGTATTTTAGTTTTTCTTTTCTTATGGATGTTTGATATTTCCTTGATGTGTTAGCTTGGAGCAGCGAATTAGAAATAAATGCCATTGAACTTAGAGTGTACTTAGTGCAACTTCTTGAGATTCTTGTCCTTAGGATTGCAGCAGGGAAGTGAACCATCTCTTCTTCTCTTTGAAACAGATTTATTTCCTTTCCTTCGATATTACTAAACATGCCTTATACCTTATTAAGTTATGTAGATAGGAAATAACACTATGAGGTTATTTAATATTGTTTATTTTTTCTTTCACTCACCTCATACTTCATAACTCCTCGCAGACCCAGGGTTTTGTCACATCATTTGTGACATTCTCAATGCTGTGTCACGTTCACAACTGGCGTCCAACGGCCTTCTATCCTCCAAAATTTGTCTGGAAAATGGTTAAAAACAACAATAACCAACACCAAAAAATGTTAGAGTCTGCAGGATAGAAGGCCGTTGGACATCAATTGTGAACGTGACACAGCATTGAGAATGTCACAAATGATGTGACGAAACCCTGGATCTGCGAGGAGTTATGAAGTATGAGGTGAGTGAAAGAAAAAATGAACAATATGCTTTATACCTGATAATTACATATAGCACAATTATGTAATCCTATATATAAAGGATGTTTAAAAAAAGTTGTAGTATTTGTAGAAGTAAATCTAATGAAATTTCTGAAGGAATTAATAAGAGAATTCACATTAATTAAATTAATATTGAGAAGCTAAAGCTATTACTATGATAGAAATAAGTAAATTAATGAACGCAATTAAATTATTGTAAATCAATGGTAAAGAGAAAAAATTCTGCCTGAACCGGGAATCAAACACTGAACCTTTAGCTCGGGGTTCGATTCCCGGTTCAGGCTGACAAATTTTTCTCTTTACCATTGATTTAAGAGAATTCACAATTCATACAAGTGTTATTTTGGATTTATAAAATATTTGAAATCTAAACATCTCACTTACAGTAATAAAATCAGGCTATAAAAGACTTTAGTAAAACCAGTCTTTATATATGGGAGTGAAACATGGGTATTAATTAAAATTGATGAAAATAAATTGAACAATTTTGGATAAAAACTTGTGAGGAGGATATATGGACCTATTAATGAAAACGAACTCTTTGCACAACTATATAACTTGCCTAATATAATTATCTCAATTGAAATAGATACGTTAATATGGGCAGGACACACATGCATAGAATGAAAAATGAAAAACTTTTTTATTACTGATAAACCAGGAGGAAGACAAAGGGTTGGAAGACCTAATAGTATATGGCTTGATGGGGTGTCGGAAACTGGGCATGAAAACTTGGAATGATGCTAAAGAGAGATCAACCTAGCGGAAAATCCTATAGGAAGCTGAGGTCTTTAATGGGCTGTAATGCTATGTTGATTATTATGAAGACATAAGAAAAAAAAATTATGAAAGTTAAAAATTAAATTGTACCTGTTGGTAGGTGCCGACGTCCTCAACTTTGTTAATATATTGTATATAAAATTAACTGGAGCGCTTTCAGAAGTTACCTTCCATCTTCTGCAGGTTGAGTTTCCGCTACTTGTTGTTGTTGTGTACAGTGATGTATGCTCCAACTGTTTGTAGCAGCAACTGACTTTTGACAATTATCGTCAAAAAAAGTCAGTTGCTGCTACAAACAGTTGGAGCATACATCACTGTACACAACAACAACAACAAGTAGCGGAAACTCAACCTGCAGAAGATGGAAGGTAACTTCTGAAAGCGCTCCAGTTAATTTTATATACAATATATTAACAAAGTTGAGGATGACGGCACCTACCAACAGGTACAATTTAATTTTTAACTTTCATCATATGACTTCACCTCAACGGAATTTGATATGAATTTCACTAGTATTGAAGAAAAAAATGTTTTAAACTTAATATCTTCTGAGTTATGGTCTTATTTTGTAAGAGCAGTGTATCTTCTACTCCGAGCTGTAGAATATATGAACTGCAACACTTACAGAACATCATTAAATAAAAACACTATCTAATTTACAAACTTTATTGTTACTGTTAAAATTAAAGAGAATTGAGCAAAAGAAGGGAGGGTAGGGCATTTCTAATAATTTTTAACAATTAGAATGTTAAATTATCTGTGGCGCAGGCGGTTAGATGCTCGCCTCTCACTGCTGGAGTACCGAGATGGAGTCTCGGTCACTCCATGTGGGTTTCATGATGGACAAAGTGGAGCTTGGGTAGGTTTTTCTCGGGGTTTTCTCCCATTTTCCCCTGCCACAATTTCATTCCACATTTTCTTCATACCCATCTCATCAATTTCATTTCATTCATCTGCCCTGTGATGGTGCATCAGGCATGGTTGGCCGGCACCCTTGTAATTCACAGACCTCTCTATATAGGGGGCTTCATCTCATTTCATTCCTCAACCTGACCTAGAGCACGATATATATATAGACTTCTTTTAAGGATTATTGCCCCTCCTCCACAATATGCCTCCATTCATTCCTAACATTGCAAGAAGTTCCATTCTGACTTGCACAGTATGAGGATTCTCAACAAGAAATATTCCATGCAGTGGATTGTCAACCCGATGACAAATTCTCAATCTAAAGGACCAGGTCCCATATTTTTATGACCCCTGGGACAGGGTAGCCCAGGTATATCCGCAAGTGCTGGGTGCCTATTCTTTTTTTATCTTTTATGATATGTGTGGGTTATATTGGGACAATTCTTTACACCTGGCCACCACATAGGTGAAGAATGTTAACACACAGATAGTACTTACGCATCTGATTCAACCTGCTGTTATTGAAACAATGTGTTATGAACTGCAAAGTGTGAGCTCCTCCAACAACATCCATTTATTACAACACAAAACTGTGGATACTTCAGATACTGACTTCATTATTACAAATTAAATTTAAAAAATGTTAAAATCATGGCACAAAACTGTGCAGAGCAAAGTCTTACAAATGTTGGTGCCACTGACTAGCAGATGATAATGCAAGGAGTCTCATGGTGGACGTGATACTTGATTTTCTTATCCAGATTTTGCTACAATATCTGTAGTTGAAATGTTCAGAAAAAGTTTAATTATATAATTTTAACACTTTGAGTCCGGCGGTGGTACTAGTACTATAGCATTTAAATGTTACTGAAGCCAGAGAGAATTAAATTCCTTGGCATGCCTATGCTGGAAGATTTACAGGGGTGTTTTTCTGAACCAGGAAAAACACCCCTGTAAATCCGCCGGCACAGGCATGCCGAACGATTTAATTTTATCCGGCTTCATTGTCATTTAAATGCTGTGGTACTAGTACCACTGCAGGACTCAAAAGTGTTAAAGGTAGAAACAAGAAAAAAATTTAAAATATGATTACAGAATTGATAGTTTTTAAAATATTGTGAATTATTAATAATTTAATTGTACCTTGTTCACAATTAAAATTATTTATGACAAAGTGGAAGGCAAGACCTTACAATCTCAACCTCATCATATAAAATGAATGATTTATTATTATAATCAATATTAATTTTATCATCATTAATGATAATTATTAGGTGATTTGTATTAGCATTTGAATTAAATATTTTTTAATCTTTCAGTTAGTACAAACCACATTAGCAAATAAAAAATATTGCTAGTTATTAGAAAATGTGTCCTGAGGCATAGTATTTATCTATGGTATTAAAATCCCTTGGTTCAGAGCTATGTCATATGTTATATTTAAATTAATATTGGGAAGTAAACATTATGAGGTTATATCATTAATAGTGAGTGGAGAACATATTTTTAATGACTCACCTCATATAATTTCAAATTTCTTTGATACCGGCGGTTTCAGACAATATCTTGTCTCTCTTCAGTGCTTCCATGGAAGCCATGACTGAAGAGGGACAAGATATTGTCTGAAACCACCGGTATCAATTTGAAATTACATGAGGTGAGTCATTAAAAATATGTTCTCCACTCACTATTAACTATATGATATGTGCTGGTTTGAATCACCATGGAATTTTAGCCAGTAGTATCATGAAGAATTTAGATAGCTCAATAACTAGTGATTCCAGGTTGAGAAAACCGGCTATAATGGCTGGGGAACTCGTGCCACCACAAGTTACCCCATTTCTAACTGGTTGATCATCCACCTCTGTGGACGACACATGCGTATGTGAGGGCAAGTCTTCTAAGCCTCTTGTGCTATGGAGTTCAGCATTAGTTCATTAAAAATGCACGTTAAGTTTAAGGAAATTAAAAATTTGCATAAATTGTCAGTTTGAAAAATAGACAAAATCAATTATTGCAATGTGAACTAAATTCTTGCCAAACTACGAAACTTGTGCAATTTCATATGCAGAGTTTTTTTTAATTTTTACTATGCTTCCCATATCTCTCTCTCTCTCTGCCTGCTGCATAACTGAATCCTATTCTTCTCAGTCCTGAGTTTATCTTCACGCTTTGACACTTCCTTCCACCCAGATTTTGTTCATATATTTCACTTGTCTCAACATGTTCCAAGCATTTCAATCTCTTTAGACCTCATATAATTTGATATATTATACTTCTTTCTTTGTCTTACTTACATTTGAATCGCTTGATGCAGAAAGGGATTTGATCCATTATTTATGGAAAGAGTTTCGGTCCATTATTTATGGAATTCATATTTTTGTATTTTAAAATTTTAATTTAAAATAAATTCATGACCTCACCTCATAATCTGTCTTCTGTTTAGACCGGTTTCAGAACAACTTTTCCATCATGGAGATGATAAAAAAAATTCTTTTAAATTTAATATATACCTCATAGTGTTAATTCCTAAAATTATCATATTTTTTGTTGGTCTGTTAATATTATTCGTTTTTAAACATCTTAATGATGGACAAATTATATTTGAAAAGAAAAATATATGCCTAGACTGGGGTTTGAACCTAGGACCTTTGACTCTCTATGTCAATGCTCTTCCATCTGAGCTACCTAGGCCTCCAATCTAAATGCATATTTTTCTCTTACACATAGTTAATTCCCTAACCCCAAGTGCTATGAGCCAATTGCTACGATTTTTGCAAATGGCGGCTTCTTTTTTAAGAAGACATCTGTATTTGCAAAAATTGTAGCAACGGCTTGTAGCATTTGGGGTTAGGGAATTAACTATGTGTAAGAGAAAAATAAGCATTTAGATTGGAGGCCTATGTAGCTCGGATGGAGAAGCATTGACATAGAGAGACAAAGGTCCTGTGTTCAAACCCCAGTCTAGGCGTATATTTCTCTTTTCAAATATATTTTGTTGGTCCGTTGTTTTTTCTTGAATACAGCACATAGAGATCTTTTATACTCATTACAGTGAGTCAGTCCTGGTGGACTAATGATTATCATGCTCACCTCTGGTTCCAAGCTTCAAGATTGATTTTTTCAAGGCATAAAAATTCTGAGTATGACTTCCTTCAGAAGGAAAGTAAATCCATGGGTCCTGTGTCAAAGATTAAAAACACGTAAAAGAACCTGAAGCCTGAAATTAGAGCATCTGACTACAATTTATTGGCCCTTACATGACCATCTTCGAAATTAAACACTAATGATTAATGATGTAAAGGAATATCATTAAATAAAATATTACCAAATATCTCACAACAATGAAACCATACTGAAGCCCTTTTCTTGTGAAATGTACAGCACACACCAACATAAAATCTGAATTTCATAAAATGAATGGACTGAGGCACTTTCTACATGAAGCAGTTAATATGTAAGCATTACATATATGTTTGACGAGAGGTACATGAGGTGCACTGTAAATTTAACTGCATATATTTCTGAATCAAATGAATGGCACATTGAGCTTGTAATTTCTCTTCTATCCATTCCTTTGTTAGTTTGGTGGGATATATGGTACACTTTCCTTCATGTGTCACTAAATTCTTAAGATTCTTTGCAGATTGTTGGGGAAATGATACACTACAATAATTAAAAAATAATAAAAATGGACAAATTACTGTTGTATAATGTAATTAGCAAACTGAGGTGTGTGTGTGTGGTGTGTGTATATATATATATATAATATATACACACCCATCCATGGTAATTGTGCCCTAGGGCAGGTCTTTCACTGCAATCATATCATTTACATCCTATGCTTTGCAGCTCTACTAGGGAATTATAGGTGTGGTAGCTTCCCGTTGCTTCCACACGATGATGATGATGATGGCCAGATGATTTTCGGGGACCGTTGGGCCCTAAGCTTCCGGACATTTTTCTTAAAGGTGAGGAAAAAACCAGAAAAAAACTTCACGTAGAACCTGTCCCGACCAGGAATCAAACCCAGACCTGCTGTGTGACAAGGCAGCATGCTACCTCGAGACCACAGCAGTGGACATAAATATATATTTAACAAGAAAAAGAAAAATAAATGCCTTAGTCGGGATTTGAACCCAAGACCTCCAACCGTATACGTTAGCATGATTTCAACTTTGCCACTCGGACATTTCAACACAAACATGTATTTTCTTTTATATATATATATGATTCTCTATCATGAGGGACAGTGGGACGTCGGTCTAACTGCTATCTTGTGGCCACTATAACAAGTATGCTGATAAAGAGAATTTTCACTTTATAACAGTTACGCTTCTTATATATATAGTTCTTGGTGAGAAAAAGAATGAAAAGTAGGGAAAAATTATTTAGAATTTGATATAAAAATAATTATATAAACAAAAATGGATCATGCAAAAATAACTATGAATAATGGGAAAAACAGAATTGCCGATGTATCAGAATAATCATAATATAGACCAGTTATGTTGCTTCGTTTGGTATCATTGTCTCAAATTCCACCAGGATGAAGTCTGTTAGTGTAGTTTGTATTCGTACAACCTAAAAGAGAAGAAATTAATATAATTTTTGTGTTGTTATTTAAATAGAGCTAACATATCCAAATGTATCAAAACATAAGGAAATGTAAGTTGTCATAACTTGATGTATTCATCTTTACACATCTTGAAGATAAGAAACCATAAATCAGTGGTGTTGTGTGGTAGTTCATCTTTGTCCAGATACCTACACTCCTATTTTGCAGCCATAATAATGATTTAATGCTGATGACTACTTTTAGTATAAAACAAATACCAAAAAATTTATAATATAATAACAAACAATGTCATTAGGTGTGACAATACAAGGGAAAATGTGCCGATACCAGGAATGTAGTCAGTCGTGTGATCTAGCATTTGATATAGTTTACAACCTGTGGGCCATATAGTTTGCAATCTGTGGTTCAATCTAACATGAAAAGTGCATCATTTCCCTAACAATAGCCGAATCTTTAAAAGAGAAATTTTTATTTTTATGATCAGCTCTAAAAAGAGAACATTTTATTTTGATTTGCACTTAGAAATAATGGTGTATTTGTTACAAAAATTTTACTTCTACCTTTGATTCTTGTCAATATATTGATGAATCAGTGGTGTTTCTATCTCCGGTGATTGTGCTGTCAACAATTTATTCTTATATCCGATTCAGTGATTCTCAACCTTTTCAAGTCAGGGGCCCAACCTTGAAGGATATTAAACTTGAAATGATATACATAAGTTAAATAGTACAGTAATAACTGATGAAAACTTAAATACTGTATATGTTATTAAAAGAAAACCAAACGACTATATTTAATTTTTAAAAAATATTATAATTGATCTTATGCTAAAATTTACTCGCCAAACTAATGTGATAGTTGGGGATAAGCTATATTCGTTTCATAGGGAATCTTGTCTTTTCAAATATCTGTAACTTCATTTTGTTTAATGGTTTATTCCAGAAAGTAATATTTTGAGGTTCTTTTAATCAAGTTTTTTTGAGTCTGTAATCATCTTACCTCAATTTAACGTTGATATGTTCTCGAACATGTTTTGATATATGTTCAAGAACAAATCAACATTAAATTGAGGTAAGCTGATTACTGACTCAAAAAAACTTGATTCATTTTGTTTAATAATTTTGAACTTTGCATTATGTGCGTACCCTTTTTGGTAGGATTTTATTCCAAGGATTTAATTTTAGAGATGGTTTCATTAAAATATTTAAATGTTATTAGATTTTTTTGTTTTACTTTAAAATCTTTTTTATATCCCATATTATTTAGTGAATATATTTTAGTAGTAATAGGGATGATTATATGCATGGTGATTTAAATATTATTCAATTTATTTTTCTTGTTCTCTTATTTGTAGTATCTATAATGTTTCTAATTATTAGACCAAATATTATTATAATTTTAATTGGTTGGAATGGGCTAGTGTATGTCGGGTACAAGTGTGCCTATGATATGAGAGAAGGAAACAACAATCTGTATTGTACTCACAATTGAATCATGGTGATTATTAAGAGATATAGTAGAAGTGTCCAAGTTGAGGAAACCAGCTATAATGGCTGGGAATCAGACATGCTGACCACGTCACCTCTATACTGGCTGATAGTCCATCTCTTTGATTAACACATTTGAATATGAGGCCAGCACTAGGGATAGACCAAGGTGCTTCTAGTCCTGTCATGCCATGGAGTTTAGTTTTATATATTTGAAGTGTATGGAAATAGAGTTGAAAAAGAAAGTACCAAAACAGAAATAAATTTCTTAAAATTCCTCTTAGCAGTGTAAAATCTTTGTGGACCCTTTATCACATAGGGGTCTTAGCGATCCAACGAATCCCTCACAGGTCCCACAGTGGATCAGAATTCATAGGTTGAGAAGTGCTGGTTAAATGTAATTATACAATTACCAAGCTTATCTTAAATTGCAGTAAACTGTTTCCATTATGTATATCTGCTTTATAAATGTTACAATCTTTATTTAGTTAGTTTTCTCTTTGTACAAAATAGTTTCTGATAGAATGAATGTTTTTTTGAGGCTGTTCTTTTTTCCTACACTTTATATTAAATCTACCTTCAGTGAGCCATGTTCCGCACCGTAGCCAAGCATCTAAACATTGTGCCTTGGCATCCCACTATGTAACATTTGCTAGTTTGAATCCACAAGAGGGAAAACATTTTATCACAGAATTTCAGCCAATATAGGACTGTCGTCCACCCAGCATCATGAGAAAATTGCATAGCTACAACAAATAGTGGTTACAGGTTGAGGAAAACAGTTTTAATGGCTAGGAGACCTGACTTCTGAGCACGTTACCTCTATACTGGCAAGCTGATTGTCTCCATCTGTAAATAGTACATGTGGATATGAGGCTGGCTGGTAGGTCAAGGGCTTAGTACAATGGAGTCCTACATTTGCTTAAAAGCTGAATATGCCTCACAAGGGGAGGTCAAGTTTGTCAGATTTCTTTTAAACCTCATACAAATATAGAGCACTCTTAGGACAATCTACTGTGTAAGCAATAAAATATACTTTAATAGTGAGTGGAGAACATATTTTTAATGACTCACCTCATATAATTTCAAATTTCTTTGATACCGGCGGTTTCAGACAATAACTTGTCCCTCTTCAGTCCACTGGAAGCCATGACTGAAGAGGGACAAGATATTGTCTGAAACCGCCGGTATCAAAGAAATTTGAAATTATATGAGGTGAGTCATTAAAAATATGTTCTCCACTATTAATGATATAACCTCATAATGTTTACTTCCCAATATTAATTTAAATACAATAAAGTATACGTCAAGATTTTTCTAGAATGTTGAGAAAAAATATTTTATGAATGACTATATACCGTTATTTTGCTATGGCTGGCACAATTTTCGAATAGTGCAGTGGCAGAGCCTGACCTTGTAATCACCTAGTCACTAGTTCGAGTCCCACTCAGGCAATTTTTAAAAAAAAATTTATTAAGGATTTTCTCTACATTACAGTAGTTATCCTTCAGCCCAAATGTATTTTGTTCTGCCCCAGACTTCTATCCTCAACATCTTCTATGAGGTCTCTGCTGATCATATTTCTTCTCACTTCATCTATCCACTGTTCCCTGGGTTTCCCCCTTCCTCTTCCTCCTCCTGTCTTCAGCATTCCAATCAAGCATTATTCTTGGGATTCTATTATTCTCCATCCTCTTCAGATGTCCATACCATTTCAATCTTCATTCTGGTATTATTTCTATAATATTATGTTTAACATTCATTTTTTCTAATTTTCTGGTTCCAAATTTTCTCCTTTCTTGATTTTCTTGATGCCCTTTGCCAAAAATCCAACTCTGCCAATAATTTTTTTGCTTGCTGTCTACCTATTGTCCAGTCTTTTTAATCCATGTTTTTATACTTGTAATATGTTATAGTAGTTTTAAATGGCATGACATGCATGGACTTTCAAGTAATTACATACACAAATGATTGTGCATAGAATTTGCATCACATTTTTCTCAGCCCTTTTTTAATAATATATCCATTTGTTCCTAATTAGCCATTTGATTCTATTTCTTGGGAAAGTCTTTGTCTGTTTCTAATATTTGCCTTTCACATTTAACTCATTTTCAACCATCCTTTTCTAAATTATTTTGGGCCCACCAATTTTCCTTGTGCTTTGTAGACTCCAGTCCCTTCAGACATCTTTCTACCACATTGAGTATGTCTGGTCCATTGCCAATTTACTTCTTCAATTTGTGTTTCAATTAGTGCTTTTCCAGTTGTAGATCTCAATGCAAATTTAAAAAAAAATGTCTTAAGAGGAAATGCATTCAATGTTAAACTATCAGATATCACAGAATATGGATTTAAAGATAAAGTGATCCCATTACAGGCCTTAGGAGGCCCTTATAAAAGTAGGAGGTAAAGTCTCACATTTCTAGACAAATGACACAAGATGTCAACCCTGCATGACATCTGCATCTACCCCCGAACATGTGTTTGGTATTAATTTCAGGGAGTTGATTCCAGGGGCAATGGTGCCACCAGAAGATATAGCCCAGTTTAAAAATTCTGACCCTGTTGGAACTTGAACCTACAATCTTCCAGCTTGTAGCATATTGCCTTAACCAAACATACTATGATGTGTCCTTGTGGATTTAAAAAAAAAGAAAGTTGCCCAAGAGGGACTCAAACAGTGACCAAAGGATTAAGAGCTCAGACCATTAACACTGCTATTGGTAACACGTCCTAACCATGGAAAAATAACTATACATATATGTGTATTGTTGAACTTATCTAATTTTCTCAACAAAAAAATGCTTGAAAAGTGCACCTTAATACTTGCATAGTAGATTTCCTAACAAGGGAACTGTCAACCATTGCATGACGGAACCTACCTTGAAATTTCTCCAAGATTTCATGTGTGTATAAATATATATATATATGCAGGGTGTAACATACCTCAATGGTAAAATTTCAGGAATTAGTTCCTCATATGGAGAGAATAAAAAAGTGTATTACAACATGGGTCCAGAAATTGATGATTACAGAGTTATTTGAACTTTTATTAATGTTAGTACATGGGGACAAAAATGCAAGGGACTTGTTGGAGCACTTTGTTCTATCAGATGAAATGTTCAAAGTTACCTCCTTGTGCCTCAATACAGGCATATTCTTCATTTGTGTACATCACAGCAGCCTACAATCAACAGAAAACAGACTGTCAATAACTACTGTAAACCTTAATAACCTAACATTCATAAAATTTTGAATAACTCTGTAATTATCAATTTCCGGACCCATGTTGTAATACACTTTTTTTATTCTCTCCATATGAGGAACTCATTCATGAAATTTTGCCGTTGAGTTATGTTACACTCTGTATATGTGTGTATCGTAATTCTTCTCTAGTTTTCTCAAAAAAATGCTTGGGAAGTGCACATTAATAATATTGCATAGCAAATTTTCCCAACAAGGGAACTGTCAACCATCGCTTGCAGAAACCTACCTTGAAATTTCTTCAAGATTTCGTAGATGTATTTTAAAACTTCTCTGGTTTTCCAAAAAACCTTACTACTTGCATTGTAAATTGTCTTAACAAGGGAACTGTCAACCATTACACGCTGAAACCTACCTTGAAATTTATTCCACAGAACTGCTGTATCCAAAAACGTTATCTGCCTTTTTAACTGTAAGGCACTAAAATTTGTGTGTCAAATCTCTCATTTAACTCTAGGGAAGTAATACAACTCTTGGATTGGTAGATTGGATAATCCTCACTACCTTCATCCATGATGCATCCTGCCTCGCTCCATTCTGCTGTTACTCATGCAGGAAGTCCATCTGCTCTGTACAGTGGGTTGCCATTGCTGGATTTTGGCTTTGATTTATATGCTTTGGAGTTAAACATTTTTTTGGACATGGCCTTGGTTCATCACAGCGCTTCTTTGGGAGAAATTTCAAGGTAGGTTTCAGCATGCAATGGTTGGCAGTTCCCTTGTAAGAGTGCTCTAAGAGAAAAGTTTAAAACAATCATTGTCATTAAGGTCTGTCCCTCACATCATAAATTGTTTAATGTCCACAAGCCAAGGTCACAGCCACACATAATCTTCTTCATCTAGTCTCATGTCCTCGTTCAAAGGCTCGAGTTCACATGGAATCTATTAATGTTAATTCTTACATCAGATAACTACTGAGTTGTCTTTGTAGGGCTCAGTGAATCCCTGTGCTCTGGTAGTTGGTGATCACATCTAAGTTAGATATGACAAAGATCTTTAAAAGCAGGTAATTTAGTAAATATCAATAAACAAAATACCGGTACTTGAAAATTTTTGAATTTTCTAATTTTTATCATTCATATTTTGATTTTGCAAAATAAAATTATCAGAAAACTTTAAAAATTACAAATAACATTTAACCGTTGCAACAGTGGTTCCCAAACTGTTTTGATCACTGATCCCTTTGAACATAAAAATTCAATAATGATGATCTGGTACAGACAAGCCATCGCATTCTCGCTATAAATCATCAGTTTCAATATATTTGGTAAAATTTAACAAAATGAAGTGAGAGAATAGACACGAGCAGTGCACACGTAACACCTGTAAAGCATACACAATTTTACTGAGAAATAAATAGTATGTAGAAATATTATTCTGTAGATTTCTTATTGTAGCTTTTTTATCTTATTAGCATTATGTTAATCTAAAATATAGATTAAACATTAATGTCTGTTGAGAAGCAATATAAGTTGCCACATTGCCAAAATAATTTTAAATATGTTAACTAAATATAAGAAAGAAAATTGATGCAAGGAATTACCTCTTAGTATTGTATCTATTTTACATCTCTCCAGTGTTGAGCCATTAAGTCCATACAAATGATACAAGTTTATGGCAACTTACTGGAGGGGAAAGCTCTGTGGATCATCAAATTAAATTAAATTTTGTGAGATGAAAATACATAACCTATTATTAAAGTCAAACTAAACCAAAACAAAATATCAGCATTTCTTTATGACACACTCATTAACTCCTTTTTATAGAAGCACTTTACAGTATGTCAGCTCAGTTCGTATGGTTAGATGCTGGGTTATCATTAAGGCATCTGGGGTTAAGTCCTCGGCACGTTTTTAGTGTAATATTACTACTACTAATAATGATAAAAATATTATAAAATTGGAAGCATACCATAGTCCAGTCAGTTAAGGAAATACACTACAAGGCAGAAGGTCATAGGTTTAAGTCCCAATGGGGGACTGGATTTTTTTAACTGACCTAAACCACCTGGGAGTCCTGTGCCATGGCTGAGTGGTTAAGGCAGTATGCCATGGCAGAGAGATATGGGACTAGCTCTGGTTCAAGTCTCCATGGTGAAGGACTTTTCACATGGGACTGATGTCCATTCAGCATCATGAGGAATTTGGGTAGCTACAATGACTAGTGGCTTCAGGTTAAGAAAAACCAGCTATAATAGTTAGGAAAACCAACATGCTTATCACATTAAGTTATGTAGGTAGGAAATAACACTATTCATTGTATGAAGGATTCTCAAGATATTCGTTTTATAGGGAATTTATCTTCTCAGATGCCTTTAACTTCATCTTGTTTAATAATTTATTTTAATTTAGTTGAGTTGTTTCTTGACTCACCTCATACTTCTTAACTCCCTCACAATCTGGATTTTGTCACAAATAGAGTGACGAAATCTGGATCGTGAGGGAGTTAAGAAGTATGAGGTGAGTCAAGAAACAACTCAACTAAATTAAAATGATATGTCACTCCTACCTGGCTGGATTATCATCTACCTCCATGTGTACGTGAGGTCAGCAGTTGCCTGCTAAGCCAAGGGCTTTCTAGGCCTGTTACACCATGGAGTTAAATCTTGGAGCACCACGACTCTGGGGTTGATCTGCCTCTAAGAGATACGAGTACCGACATAATCTGTAAAGGCAGCCATCATGCAGGGCTGACATCTTGTGCCAATTGTCTAGAAAGATGGGAGCCTTAATCTCTTATCCAAAGGGCCATCTTAAGCCTGTAGTAGGATCATTTTACATAATTAAGGCTAGAATTTTTATATAATACTAGAAGTCCTGGCCATGCGTTGCTGTGGCTAAGTTATACGTTAAAAATTTAAATTAAGCTGCTGTTTTTCAGCCAGATTACTTAAAACTAATACTTACACACAAAATTAATAATATTGAAAATAAAATAAACACTTAAATTATGAAATAATCAATATTTGTAATTCAATTGAATCTTGCGGTTGCAACAAAAAGCACAGCCATCTGGATCTCTCTTTGTTAAATAATAAACCAATTACCTTACACCGCCATCTGTTAGAATCGTATGGAACTCACAGATAATTATAACTGTTTGTTAAATAATAAACAAATAATTTACAATAAAAAAATAATGTGACTATAAATTTAGTTATAAACTACCCTAAGTCTCAAGTTGGATCACAGTGTGCAAATTTTATTAAAATCGGTTCAGTAATTTAGGATTCCAACGCGGACAAACAACGTGACACGTAATTTTTATATATTAAGATTAACATGCAAAATATGTACATATTTATGTAATAATATTACGTAAAATATGTAAGACTATATAAAATTTCCTTAAAATGTTAACTTTAAGATAGACCAAGTTTGAAGGAATGGGACTGTTAAATGCTTGCCAACACGATAAGAAGGGTGTTGTAATTTTTCTATTATAAAGTGATCCCACTTACGGGCATATTGGGAAGTTTAAGGCTCCCATCTTTTTAGACATCCGAGATATCAGCCTTGTGTGATAGCTGCTTTTACCGCTACAACATAGTGTGGTATTGTTGTTTATTAGAGATTGAGTTGACCCCAGGGTCATGATGCCGCCAGAAGATTGAGCAGTTTAAAAATCTTGTCCCCATCGTGTCTCGACCCTCGATCTTCCAGCTTGTAGGATATTGCCTTAACCAACTATACCACTGCGTGCCCCCTACATATACTATTTCATTCATAAACAGAGATTGTTTTGAAAGAGGTATTGTAAAGTGGAACCCTGCACCCAAGACTTCAGTGTCTTCCTGTATCTTTATTTATTGTATGTGGGAAATGGAATTTTTCTTTGACCATTTCTCAGCAGTTTTTGCATAGGTTGGAAGAACTGTCTCAATGTATAATCGTGTATCTAAGTTTTTAATGTAATTTTTTTTTTTCCCCCAATGCCCCAGGTTGTCATTTCGACATTTCTGGTGTTCTCTCCTGGCATTGGTAACCCACTTCTGAAGTTGGGGTGCCTAGAAGGTGGGAGTTACGTTACCCCGATGATATGATGGGTGATGAATGATAATGAAACGCCAGGAGAGTTCTTAACCTATATTCCAGACCATGGGCAACCACAGGAATGATTCCCTTTAAGGAAAAATTCCTATGGTTTGACCAGGAATCGAACCTGCGACCTCATGAACAGTAGTCAGGAATGCTGACCACTAGCCCATGAGGCTGGTCTTAATGTAAAATATTGTTACACAGACTGTTTTAAATTATTTTCCATTTACAAAAATTTTTATTTGGTAGAATATGTAGTTTTACATATAAAATCTTCAAAATATGTAATTATGATCAAATATGTAAAAATATGTAATGATAAATATTCATATATGATAAGTAAGTTTGTAATTAATGGACATTTATAAATTTTAGCCATGTATAAGCAAAGGGAAATAATATGTAATTACATACAAATCCTAGCCTTATACATAATTATCATTATAACTGAGGACATGAACCCCAATTAATTATAGGCCAGGATCTAACCATATGAACTAAGCTGACGTACTGTAAAACACTTTTTTGAAAGGCAGTTAATGATAATGTGTCACAAAAAATTGCTGATATTTAAAAAAACCAATGGGTTATTGACCCATTGAACCACTTGGCTTTAAACAGTGGGCTATGTATTTTGTTTCCTTTCCTTTAAAAAAATTAATGGGGGAAACATTAAATCACAGAGGAGGAGAAGATAGCAAAAAAAAAAAATACATGAGAATTTTGTAGTCTCATTTTTTTTCTCATCTAATATAATTTTTTGATATCTAATTTTTTAAGGAACACGTGGCTTATTAATTTTGGAAAGGTTACTTAGCCAAATATACAGAGTTATGAACATGAGAGTTTAAGGGGCTATCAATTTTTTTTATTAAGAAATTAATGTAAGCTTGATCTGCAATTTACCATACTAGAATTATATGTGTGCCAATTTAGTGTACTTGTCAGGTGCTGCAGCTTGCAGAGATTATTCTGATACAGGAAGACATACTTTTGTTATAGAAGTGGTTATACTCAAAGCTGATATATCTGTTTTGTAATTTGTATGGAAGAAAATGTATTTGCACAGCAATGCAAAATGTAAACACCATTTGAGTGATGACGATTTGTACTTTCTCCCCCATTTTTCCCACCACACTTTCATTTACATGAATTTGGACAAATGTGCAGCAAAATTGTAAGTATGGTAAATACATTTCACTTACTCAACTGGCACTATCAAACCTGGAGCATCATGCCATGTGAACATAAGCTCTCCATACATCCTTATTCTGAGCTAATATTTTCCGATCATTCCCTGTATAATTCACCTCCCTCAAATTATGATAATGTTATTCTCCCACCCCTTTCTAGTCCTACATACTGGGTGATTTCCCTTTACTTTTTCCACAAAATGTCCTACCCGCCGCAGTTAACAAGACTTAACAGTTCTTATTATATCTGGTGTCCACTGCTGTGGTCTCAAGGTAGCGTGCTGCCTTGTCATGCAGCAGGCCTGGGTTTGATTCCCTGTTGGTACAGGTTCCTGGGTGAGGTTTTTTCAGGGTTTTTCCTCACCTGTAAGACAAATGTCAGGAAGCTTTAGGGCCCAAGAGTCCGCAAAAATCATCCAGCTATCATCATCCTCCACCAGGATGGAAAGCAACAGGAAGCTTCTTCTTCTTCATTCCAAGTATTAGGCCAAGGCCTGTTATGATCATATAGAAAATTTTCCCTCCAGCGTTTCAGCCTGACCAGAGGCTATAAGTTGGCAGCCCCATCACTGGTCTTGCCTTCCTTTGGCCAGCAACCAATCGAAGGGACTATTATTATGCTTTCAAGTCTTATACGAGAATTTCCCGGAAGGATCAAACTAATGACAACGGGAAGCCACCACACCTATAATTCCCTAGTAAAGCTGCAAAGCATAGCATGAAAATGCTGTGATTGCAGTGAAAGACCTGTCCTCGGGCAGAATTATTATGGATGGATTATATCTGGTTCCTCATAAAAAAAAATCATGGAGCTACTGTTACAAAGTTTTCTCTGTTCACCTCTTTCATCCAAACTTTTTCTTAAGCACTTTAATCTCAAATACTTGTAATATATTTTCTTCTTAAAGTAAGATATCATGTTTCACAAAATCAGAGTTTTATATAATTTTAGTTTAACATTTTTTTAGAGAAGTTAGGATAAGAAATATTTTATTAGGGCATTAATTTAAAGACTAATACGGGAATTATCAACCATTGCATGTCGAAACCTACCTTGAAATTTCTCCCAGAGAAGCATTTTGATGTACTAAGGTTGTATCCAAAAGATTTCACTAGTCAACATGATTTTTGTCTCATATGAGTACCAATAGTTGTACTTAATGCAGTTTTTTTTATCATGTTTTCAAATATGTGTTCAGAATTTCTCCATCACCCACAGTTTTTTCTTTATTTCAATTAAAAGTAAGTAAAGTAGTCTCACTACAGGCCCTTCGGGTAGTAGGAGGTTAAGGCTCCCACTTTTTCTGGACAATCGGCACTTAATGTCAGCCCTGTGTGATGGCCACCTTTACCCCCAGAACAAGCATGTGGTACTCATTTTCATTAGAGGCTGAGTTGACCCCAGGCCCATAGTGCCGCCAGAAGGTTTGGGTCAGATTAAAAATCCTGACCCTACCGGGACTTGAACCCTCGACCTTCCGGCTTGTAGTGCAGTGCCTTAACCACTACGCTATGTCGTGCCCCTTTCAATTTCAATTAATGGATTTAAATAATTATTTTTCAAATGAACTTTTTTGTCCATTGTAAAATAAAACCAAATGAGCACAGGGAACACTTTCATCAGGAGATTTCAGCTATGGAAAAGAGATATCAAGGCAAACTGGAACCTAATATGCTGGCCGATTATTGTTGCACCATCAAGAGAGATGCTCCACAGGCAAAATATAGCAGAAAATCGTCATTTCTTATTTTCTAGGTGAGTCCGAATGTTAGAATATTGTGTAATTACGAATGTAGAAAATATTAAAGTGTTTGAAATTATAAATGCCTGTCTCTCGGAAACCTTGCGTGATGGAGAAAACCCGATATCATATTTGAATTCAGGAGAAAAAATACTATCAGAATCACATATTTTTCTTTCTGAGACAAAAAAAAAAGTTGCTCAGTGTTAGCTGCTTTAACTGCAAGGCACAGAAATTGAAGCCAGAATGCAGCAGTAGCAACCCACTGTACGGAGCAGATGTACTCCCTGCATTAGTATAAACAGACTGAAGCGAGATAGGATGCAGTGCTGTTGGCAGGTATTGTAGATCATCCAATCTACTACCAATTTTAGAGTTGTCTTATTTCCCTGCAGCTTAAATGACAGATTTAGCACATTACAATGCTTCTCTGGAGGAAATTTCAAGATAAGTTTTGGCATGCAATGGTTGACAGTTCCCTTGTAAGATAGAAAAAAACTCGTACCGGACATTATAGAAAAGAAAAGTTTACAGTGGTATGGCCAGAGCAAAGATTGCCTAAAATTGTTATTCAATGGAAAGGAGGAAGAGGACGACCGAAGAAAACTTGGATAGAAGGGGTACAAGCAGCTATGAATATCAGAGAATTGGAGGAAGATCAATGGATGGACAGAGAGGAATGGTGCTTGGTTTCTGGAAGATGGCAGCAGCTGCCATGATACCAGATGATAATGATGTAATATGTCACTCAAATTCTTCAATTAAGAGCTGATTATGTAAATTGCATTTATTCTTTATTTAACTTTCACAGGGGAAAAAACACTGAGGTTTAATTTAAGAATTAAATTAATGTTTTTTTTATTACCTCACCTCATATCCTTTTACTTCTAGACTGCAGTTTCAGAGCTTATCTCCATCATCGGTAGCCTCTGGTCGACCGGTGTTATGGCCAAGAAATGACATAACACCGGTCGACCAGAGGCTACTGATGATGGAGATAAGCTCCGAAACTGCAGTCTGGAAGAAAAAGGATATGAGGTGAGGTAATAAAAACATTTTAAAATCATTCGGAAGTTACATTATGAGGTTTAATTTAATATTTGAGTTTGTATTTTTTTTAACATTCTTACCTCATATGTTTATTTTGTTGGACGATCATTTCAAAGCTATTGCTCGTTTTGTGAACAAGCTGAAGATGGAGCAATAGCTTTGAAACAATCATCCAACAAAATTAACATATGAGGTATTGTATTTTAAGCCTATGTTTTCCCTTTACGGAGTTTTAGGTGCTCTCCCCTTACAGGGAAGAATTTGAACCATACTAATTTAGTTACACTTGTTTTCGTATAGATGTCATTTTTGAGTGGTCCATGGTCAGCGTTCCACCTCATACTGACATCTAGGAAACCAAGGTAGTACTAGGACGGGAAAATTTGGTAAATTTTGCTTAGAGGCCTTTTCATTCAGGCTTAAGGATTTTTTACGAGCCTGAAAATCTTCAGACTCGGGACCTATGGCTTAAAGTCCCTCCTGGAGGACTTGCTCCTTGGACTTTTCCGTCGTAAAAAATTCATCGACCCTGGCCAGGTTTGAACCTGCGACCCTCGGGACCAGAGGCAAAGAGCATTACCACTAGTACACCGCGGCCGACAACATATGAGGTAAGAATGTTAAAAAAATACAAACTCAAATAATAAAAACATTAATTTAATTCTTGCATTTGTTCTGTTAAGATCATACAAACTTAAGAATTATATACAATGATTGATTTTTTTCCTCCCCAAATTTGAAATACATAGTTTAGGATGAACTTCAAATTTCTTTTAATTTCCTGATTTGTCAAGACTTAATAGATTATTTGAATCAAAAGAAATATGAATAATTGGGCTAGAAATTTGGCCTGAGTTTGAAAATGTAGGACTGGACGGTTGTAAGTTCTTCCCTTGATAAGATACATATATATTTGGACTAGTTGGACTAGAATACACATCCAGTAGTTTTGAATTCTCCCAGTTGAGCACACATATAATTGATATAATTTGGACTGGAATGATTTGATATCTGTCTTATTTCGGTTACTATCCCCATTATTGGAAACAGGACTATTAATTTGTACATTTATGTCATAAGTTTCTTGAGCATTTTTTGAAATGTTTATAATTGATTTAGAAATTTCAGGATCACAATGAGAACTTGTGCAATATCCTGCTTTACTTATTTCAGGCTCTTTAGTAGAGTTGTTATTGTCTACAGGGAACACGCAGGTTGTATTGTTATCTATATATACTCTTGAAATATGTGGCTCAGACGTTTTGTTACAACTATCATTAATAGTTAGCCTGATTTGAACATTTTTATTGATTATGTTGATAATCCCTTTCGAGAATTTTAGAATTGTGATTCAATTCATCTGTTTTTAAAAATGGTTGTTTTCTATTAAATTTTCTGCTGGAATTTCTTCTCTCAACAATTAATTTCCTTTCCTCAAATCGGTGGCTCAGGGATACAGCCATCTCTGCTTTGAGAATAATAACTAATTTCTGTAGCTTCTTGCCTCGACAACAACCAGTACAGACGTCAGAATTTGATCTTAGTGGCATGAATTGAAGATCTTTGCCATGTCTTTGATATGATCTTGATTCTTTTATGCTAGATTGAGGTAAATATTTTTTAATTCCGCTTATTGGTTTATGAGAAAAAATTGTTTCCATACGACAGAATGAATTTAGAAACTGATGGCAGGGTGATGATGATTGAGTAGAAACTTGTGAATCTGATTCTGTTACTTCATAAAATTCATCTGAAAGTTGTTTGTTTTTTTTATATTTTTCATAAGATTGTAAGAAAGCGACATTTCCTGTTAACTGAGCAATATCAAATGCTGATTGACCCAAAACGTTGCTTTGCAAATGATCAACGCAGGACAAAAGTGCTTCAGTTACAGCAGCATTGTGTGTCAGTGCTGCCATCATTAATGCAGTCATACCTGTAAAAAATATGAATAGCTCTAAATTTTACTTTTTAGTAATTTCACCATATTTCTTAGAATAATTTAAATCTATGGCATGACAGCTCCAAAGATGGGTAAATAGTGTTTTTATATTTGAAGAGAAAAATTATATGCTCAGACTGGAACTCGAACCCAGGACCTTTGGCTTTCTAGACCAATGCTCTACCGACTGAGCTATCTGGGCAAGTTCCAATCTAAATGCAAATTTTTCTCTTATATACGTTATCAATTCCTGTGCACCAAATGTTCTCAAACCTTTGCTTCTTTATTAAGAAGACATATCACATTATTAAACCAGTACGGCTTCTCTTGATGTTTTTTTATTATTCATTTCATACATCTCAATGATGGATAAATCATATTTGAAGAGAAAAATTATATGCTCAGAGACTGGGACTCGAACCCAGGACCTTTGGCTTGCTAGACCAATGCTCTACTGACAGCTATCTGGGCGAGTTCCAATCTAAATGCAAATTTTTCTCTTATATACGTTATCAATTCCCATGCAACAAATGCTCTGAAACCTTTGCTTCTATCTTTGCAAATGGTGGCTTCTTTATTAAGAAGACATTTATTTGGGAATTTTATATTACATTATTAAACCAGTACGGCTTCTTTCTATGTTTTTTTATTATTCATTTCATACATCTCAATGATGGATAAATCATATTTGAAGAGAAAAATTATACACTCAGACTGGGACTTGAACCCAGGACCTTTGACCTTCTAGACCAATGCTCTACTGACTGAGCTATCTGGGAGAGTTCCAATCTAAACGCAAATTTTTCACTTATATATGTTATCAATTCACGTGCACCAAATGCTATGAAACCTTTGCTTCTATCTTTGTAAATGGCGTTTTTTTATTAATAAGGCATTTATTTGGGAATTTTATATTACATTATTAAACCAGTATGGCTTCTTTCTATGTTTTTTTATTATTCATTTCATACATCTCAATTATGGATAAATCATATTTAAAGAGAAAAATTATACGCTCAGACTGGGACTTGAACCCAGGACCTTTGGCTTGCTAGACCAATGCTCTACTGACTGAGCTATCTGGGCAAGTTCCAATCTAAACTCAAAATTTTTCTCTTATATACGTTATCAATTCCCATGCACCAAATGCTATGAAACCTTTGCTTATATCTTTGTAAATGGTGTTTTTTTTTATTAAGAAGATATTTATTTGGGAATATTATATTACATTATAAAACCAATATGGCTTCTTTCAATGTTTTTTTATTATTCATTTCATATTTGAATTTAATGGGGCTCTTTAACTACTCAAATCCTCAGCATAATAGTTTGAATCTAGACATGAAACGACTGATATATGTTGCTCAGAAGTCTCTATTTAAGACTTGAGATTCTTTCACATACTGTAAATCTATAACACTGTGTTACCCATAACTATACTTTTCCAAAGGAAGCAATTACTCAAGATTTTTATGCAATTATAAATCACATATAGTTTGCTGCAGTGGGATAGTGATTATGTTCCTTGCCTCTAGTTCCAAGGGTCAGAGGTTCAAACACGAATTTTTGGGATTGAAAATTCCAAATGACAAGTCAACCGAGAAGGACTTTAAGCCATGGGTCCCGAGTCTGAAGATTTTAGAACTGAAAGTCTGAATAAAGAGGATTCTGTGCAAAATTTAACAACCATTATTATTTTTTTTTTTGAGGAATTAAACCCAATGGGTACAACTTGGACACTACACACACCCAGTCCCAAGGTTGAGATTTTTTAAAAATCCCTTACCCCGTCAGGAATCGAACCCCGGGTCGCCGGAGTGGAAGGTAGGGACTCTACCGACTATGCCACAGCAACGGACATTATCCATCCAAGTAAACTTAGTTGCCTGATAGTTGTCTCACTGAGGCAATATGCTGATCACATATCACTCGACATCTGTAGGCAAATAAGCATAACTAATTAAATTAAAATTAAGAAGCTAAAGCTGTTACTATGATTGAAATAAGTATATTAAAGGACACAACTAAATTATAATCAAATGGTAAAGAGAGAAATTTATGCCTGAATTAGCTCAATGGTTAAGAGCATCAGCAGAGAAAGCTGAAGGTTCGGGGTTTGATTCCTGGTTCAGGTATAAATTTTTCTCTTTACCATTTGATTACAAGCATAACTAAATTAGCATGGTTAAAATACTCCCATTAGGAGGTGCCATAATCCCCACATGGGGAAGTATGGGGTATATAATAATGCTTTATTTTAGCTGGCAGAGTTCAGGCCATAAGGCCTTCTCTTCCACTCAACCAGCGATAGATAGATAGCTAATCGCATTCATAACTTAGTCTGCTGGAAAAAACCTTCACTCAAGTTAGATGTAATGCCAGGTCAGAGATGAGATGACATGAAACCTCTCTTAATGAAGGTCTATGATATACCAGCACAAGGATACCTGCTGACCAAGTCTGTCGCACCAACATGGAGACTTACTTACTTACTGGCATTATCGAACCCTTAGGTTCATGGCCACATGGACATAAGCTCTTCATACATCCCTATCCCAAGCTAATGCTTTCAAATCATTCCCTGTATAATATACTTCCCTCAAATCATAGTTAATGTTATTCTTCCACCTCATTCTTGATCTACCAACTGGGCGTTTTCCCTCTGGTTTTTCTACAAGAAGCTTCCATGCATGTCTTTCATTCCCCATACATGCCCATAGCAGTCTATGAGACTTAACTGTCACTATATCTGGCTTCCTATAAAGACCATGTAGTTCATTGTTATATAGTCTTCTCCATTCACCTGTCTGTTCATCTCTCTTCGGTCCAAAAATTTTCCTAAGTACTTTAATCTCAAATACTCGTAATCTCCTTTCCTTCCCTTAAAGTAAGAGTCCATGTTTTGGATCCATATAATATAACATGGGGACAGCTGAAATTAAAAGGATGTGTATGGAGAAGTGTCAGAATGAAATTTTTAGCAGGGGAAATGGGAGAAAACCCAAGAGAAACATGCCCTGGCTCCAATTTTTCTACCATGAAGTGACTGAGATGTGAACTCCTGTCCCAATGAGTGGAGGGCAAGTTTCTTACTAATTGTACCACAGAGCTGCCTGGTCTGCTGAAGCAATGATTATAATAATAATAATAATTTATTTATTCTGGCAGAGTTCAGCCATAAGGCCTTCTCTTCCATTCAACCTGAACAAATATACAACTGTAGATTTACAATAAAATTATATATACGGGGTAAATCATAAATATGGCTATACGTTTGATCGCATTGTGTGATGAAAATATTACCATTACAGGAAATATGAAATTACCGTTGGAAAGGCAATTATTCAAATTATAACAATGGAATAAAACAAAACACTGTAGAACTTATGTCATTAGTCAAAATGGCATTGAATATGCAACAGCAAATTACAATTGCTGCATGGGCAATAACGTATGCTAATGATTGTGAGGCCGCAAGACGGGCAATCGTGCGTTTAATGTAGCATTGCAGCCGTCGACTGTGGGGAAGTGGAGAAAATGACTGCTGGAAACGAGAAGGATGCAGAAAATCAAATCTCCTGGAAGGCCTCACATTAGCATGGATGCAGAAACAATGAAGAGAATTGTTGAGGCGTTCGATACTAGCCCACAAAAATCAACCTGCCAAGCTGCATCTGAGCAGTGATTTGTTTTGTCTTGTTCTATTGTTGTAATTTGAAGGATTCCCTTTCCAATGACAACATCATATTTTCTTTAATAATAATATTTTCATCACAAAATGCGATCAAACGTATAGCCATATTTCTGAATCCCTCTGTACAATATACATATTATTTTAAAAAGAAGACACTAAATTTGCAATGTACCTACATTTGTTGCACATAATAATATGATAAATTAAATGAGAAGCACCAATTAATAGATGTACATTACACGTGAAGATAATGTTCAAACTGAAGTTAAAGCAAATATAAATATAGATTTCCTTAAAATAATTCAAACGTCCAGAAGCCCCTGATTTTCTGTGGTAAGGAAATCCACTAGCGGGAAGTGGAGATAGTATATGCTGTGGAGTAATGAGATGTCCCTTGTTGTGGCAAGTTAAGCAAGAAATTATGGTGTGATTGTGTGTTTAAATTAGGTTGGAGGATAGATACTGGAAACGAGAGGCTAAATAATTTGGAAACAAAACAATGCACGCTTCAATCCCTAATAATATGTGCATCAGAATTCTCCCTGAATATATTATAAAAGTAATAAAGTGTTCCCACTACAGGCCCTTGGGGTAGTAGGATGTTAAGTCTCCCACTTTTTCTAGACAATCGGCACTTGATGTCAGCCCTGCATGATGGCCGCCTTTACCCCCAGAACAAGCAGCTGGAATTCATTTCAGTTAGAGGTGAGTTGACCCAGGGCCATGGTGCCACAAGAAGGTTTGGGTCAGTTTAAAAATCCTGACCCCACCGGGACTTGAACCCTCGACATTCCAGTTTGTAGCGCACTGTCTTAACCATAACGCTACAGCGTGCCCCCGAATATATTATACAGTTCTATAGTAATCGTACATCCTGTGCTGTAGCTGAGTGGTCAAGTCAAGATGCCTTGTTGCAGAGCTACAGGACTTGCACTGGTTCGAGTCTCCATGAGGGAAGACATTTTCTCATGAAATTTCTGCCAGAATGAGACTGGTGCCTAACCAGAATCATGAGACATTTCGGTAGCTACAATAAGTAGCAGCTACAGGTTGAGAAAACCAACTATAACGGCTGGGGGGCCCGACATGCTGACCACATGTTACCCCTACACTGACTGCATGATAGTCTGCCTCTGTGATCAATACATGTGGATGTGAGGCAAGCAGCCAGCTGGTAGGCCAAGGGCCTTCTAGGCATGTTGCATCATGGAGAAAAATGGTAATTGTACGATACTGTAGAGGACAGCATACTACTCCTCACCTCTCTCTACACTCCGCATAGTACCTAACCTGTATTGTTTTGGTGTAGAATCTGCTAGGCCTGATGATAATGATGGCAAACTATTAGTTTTTACTTGTGTACTTGTAAGCCCATGTTTCCCTTAACAGAGATTTAGGCACTCTCCCCCTACAGGGAAGAATTTTAACCATACTAATTTAGTTACACTTGTTTTCGTATAGGTGTCCTTTAAGTGGTCCGTGGTCAGCGTTCCGCCTCATACTGACATCTAGGAAACCAATGTAGTACTAGGATGGAAAAATTCGGTAAATTTTGCTTAGAGGCCTTTCATTCAGGCTTAAGGATCTTTTACGAGCCTGAAAATCTTCAGACTCGAGACCCACGGCTTAAAGTCCCTCCCGGAGGACTAGCTCCTTGGATTTTTCCATCCTAAAAAATCCATCGACTCTGGCCGGGTTTGAACCCGTGACCCTCGGGACCAGTGGCAAGGAGCATAACCACTAGTCCACAGTGGCTGATACTATTAGTTTTTAACGTGGTGATAAAGAACAGAAAATATTAACTTTAAATCTAATGTAATAGTATATTTTTATTTTATGTAACATTACTTGCAACAGTTACCTGTATCCTTGACACATTCTTGTGGAGAGGAAAAATTAAGCAACATTTTGATCAAGTGACTGTGTTGAAACAAAACGGCAGTGATGAGAGGGGTAATGGCATATTCTCTTGGTGCTGCTCTCAGCACCTGCTTCACTGTTCGGCAGCTCCCACTTGCCACGGCCAAACACATCACTTCACTTCCTGTCACAGTAAGTATTTCTATATAAGAATCAAATGAATCGTGAAATCTTCTTACCTCATACGTCAATGTTTTTTTTTAAACACAGCACCGCAGTATCGGAGAATCATCTTCTCCATCGTCAGCTGTTTTCAGTCGTGAAGAAAACAGCCAAACACAGTGCAGCAACACACATGAACTAGAATTTATAAAACACTGACCAGACCCATATTATGTTACGGCAGTGAGGCCTGGACAATTCACAGTGTAGATGAACAAAGACTAACTGCAGCAGAAATTAAATTTATGTGACGTACTGCAGGTTACTCAAGAACAGACCATAAAAGGAATTCTTAGATTCTCAAAGAATTACAAACAGAATCAGTCATGGAATATGTACAAAAATACAGAAACAACTGGAAATCTCACGTATGAAGAATGAGCAGAACAAGAATACCACATCAGATCTTAAATTATCAGCCACCAGCAAGAGATCTTTGGGCAGAGCCTTCAAACGTTGGATTGAGACCATAACAGACCACTAGGTCTATCACATGAAAGGAAGAAGAAAACAGCTGACGATGGAGAAGGTGGTTCTCCGATACTGCAGAGCTGTGTTTAAAAAAACATTGATGTATGAGGTAAGAAGAATTCTTGATTCTTATTAATGAAACCTCATAAGGTTAAAATTCCCAAATATATTATATTAAAGTATTTCAATATTTAATATTAAATTTGAAGAGAAAAATATATGCCTAAATTGGGATTTGAACCCAATATCTCTGGTTCTGTACACCAGTGCTTTAACGATTTAAGCTATTAGGCATCATGATTTAAACATGGATTTTTCTCTTATACTGATATTGGGTTCAAATCCTGATTTAGGCATATATTTTTCTCTTAAAATTTAGTATTTCTAATTTATAATTTGAGTTGGATAAAATGTTTTTTTCATCTCACCTCATAAAGTTCCATGTTTTCACAATACCAGTTTCAAAGGCATTTGTCTTTCATCATCAGTCAAATTCTGACAGTCTGACTTTGACTGATGATGAGACAATGACCTTTGAAATTGATACAAATTATGACAGTCAGAGTTTGACTGACAATGAAGGCAAAGGCCTTTGAAACCTGTATCGTGAAAACATGGACCTTTATGTCGTGAGATAAAAAAAAAAAACATTTTCCAACTTAAATTATAAATTGTGAATTACCTCATAGTGTTACTTCCCATTTTAATTTTCATTAAAAAGTATTTCTAAGCTCTCTCAAAATATGTAGAATGAGTGATCTAGCGATGCAATTTCTCTTTTTTGGGTAATTTTAATTTCTTTTTGAGTTCCAAATGAAGGTCAGTTTATATTTAATTTCTGTAAAAGCTAACTCACTGACACTTTGAAAACCGAAGGTTTTTCATTAATTGCATAATAAACTCCTGGCGCGACAGGCCTAGAAGGCCCTTAGCCTACCAGCCGGATGCTGGCCTCACATCCACATGTGTCAACCACAGAGGTGGATGATCATCCAGCCAGTGTAGGGGTGACATGTAGTCAGCATGTCGAGTCCCCCAGCCATTATAGCTGGTTTTTCTCAACCTGGAGTTGCTACTTATTGTAGCTACCCAAATGCTTCATGATGCTTGGTGGGTACCGGTCCCATACTGGCCGAAATACCATGAGAAAATTTCTTCCCCCATGGAGTCTCGAACCAGCACAAGTCCCGTAGCTCTGTGCCAAGGCTTCCTGCCTTAACCACTCGGCTACGGTGTGGGACAATTCTGTGGCACCATGCATGAAACCAATAACCCTCATTTAAGTAGTTCTGAGAAAATGAAGATTCATGCATGGAGGTTTCCTATCTGAAGTGAACCTCCAATGTGTTGCCATCTCTGGATCTTCTGTTTAACTAATTGTACAGCAATCAAAATTTGAGGGATGATAAATGACAGCTCCAATATTACATTAATAATATTAATTCATTTTTTTTTAATTTGAGGGTTATGGGTTTTATGCATGGTGCCACAGAATTGCATAATTCACCTCTTTCAAATCATGAGTAGGCTAATCCTACCTCATCTTTTGACTTACATACTGGACACATTCCCTCTAGTTTTCCTACAAGAAGTTTCTAAGCCCACTTCCATTCCTTATTCATGCCACAAGTCTTGCCACTGCAGTCTGTGAGACTTAACAGTTCTTATTACATCTGGTTTCCCACAATGATTGTGCAGCTTACTGTTATGTAATATTCTCCTTTTCTGTTCATCTAACTCACTAGCACTATTGATCTCATAGGTTCATGGCCATGCAGACACAAGCTCTCCATACATATCTATACTGAGCTAATGTTTTCCAATCATCCCTTGTATAATCCACTTCCCTCAAATCATAGTTAATGTTATTCTCCCATCTCATTATTGGTCTACCAACTGGGCATTTTCCCCTCTGGTTTTCCTACAAGAAGCTTCCATACCTCTCTATCATTCCCCCATTTGTGCCACAAGTCCTGCCCATCACAGTCAAGGAGACTTAACTTTCTTTATAATATCTGGTTTCCTATGAAGATCATGTAGCTCACTGCAGTGTAGACTTCCTGTAAATTAATGAGTCATTTTTTACATCTTACCTGATATTTTGTGTTTCTTTAAACACGGGAACTAGTTTTCAAGAGAAAACATCTCTCTCATTTTCAACTGACAGTCATAATGTCGGTTGAAAATGAGAGAGATGTTTTCTCTTGAAAACTAGTTTCCGTGTTTAAGGAAACATAAAATATGAGGTAAGATGTAAAAAATGACTAATTAATTTACAAATTAAGAACCTCATAATGTTATTTCCCATATTTAACTATGAATAGACTTCTCCTGTCTATTCATCTCTCTTTGGCCCAAAAATTTTCCTAAGAACTTTATTCTCAAATACTCATAATCTTTCCTTCTCCCTTAAAGTAAGATTCCATGTTTCACACCCATATAATATAACTGGAAGAAGAACAGTTTTATATATTTTCAAATATACTATTTTTAGAGAAGTTGGGATGACAAGAGTTTCTATAATGCATAATAGCATGCGTTTCCAGAATTGAGCCTTGTTTAATTTCTTTGCATCTCATTCCTATTTGTAATTATTGTTCTTAGGTATTTGAATACAGTAATTTCTTCAAAATTTCCCTCATTTGTCATTAACTGACCATTTCCATTATTTAATGTATTTCTATGTGTATTTAGTTTTATTGATGTTTACTTCAGTCCCAATTTGCTACTGTTAATATAGCGTGAGTGTTGGTCCTTAGTATCTACTCGCTATTGTCTACTAATACTTCACCATCAGCAAAAACAAACAGCTTATTAATACCACTGTTCATCTCTCTTTATCAAAAATTTTTTCTGAATACCTTATTCTCAAATACTTGTTATATTTTCTCCTTTTTTAAACTAGGGGCCATAGAATTAGTAGTTTTTTATATCCCTTGTTTAGAAATAATGTTATTTTACTAGAAATTATATCCATCCATAGTAATTCTGCCCAAGGGCAGGTCTTTCACTGCAATCATAGCATTTTCATGCTGTGCTTTGCAGCTTTTACTAGGGAATTATAGGTCAACTTTTATAAGATTCATTATGTGTTCCGTTGAGGTATTATTCAAAATTAAAATATAAAAATTATTGAATATTCACCTGAAAGGTCCGTCTCCTCAACTTAATTAACTATTTAACTTAAGCGCTTTCGGGACTTGTCCCATCATCGGCTGGATTCAAAACTGAAAGGTCCATCTCCTCAACTTAATTAGCTATTTAACTGTAGTGCTTTCGGGACTTGTCCCATCATTGGCAGGATTCAAAACTAATAGCTAATTAAGTTGAGTAGACGGACCTTTCAGGTGAATATTCCATAATTTTATATTTTAATTTTGGAATTATAGGTGTGGTAGCTTCCCTTTGCTTTCCACACCGGTGATGGATAATGATGATGATAATGATATGGATGATGATGATGATGGCTGGGTGATTTTCGGGGACTGTTGGTCCCTAAGCTTCCTGACATTTGTCACACAGGTGAGGAAAAACCCCCAAAAAAAAACTCATCCAGGAGCATGTCCCAACTGGGAATCAAACCTGGGCCTGCTGCGTGACAAGGCAGCAAGCTACCTCGAGACCACAGCGATGGACAGAAATAATATATGGCTCCTTTTTAATTTTGAAAAAATATAACTTGGAAACTTTAAAATTATATTTCAATTTATCATCAATAAAAAGCTGTCTATAGTGTTATTTTTTAAGAGCATTCTGGGTAAAATACAAAATAAATGGATAACAATGAATATTTGGATGACAATGAACCTCCAAATGGATACTTACCAATGTCATTCTTGAGATTTATATCTGCGCCATATTTAATGAGTTTTTCTACAGTACTTGAATGTCCATTTCTTGCAGCATGCATAAGTGGTGTCCAACCAAGGTCATTTGCTTTATCAATTTGTGCTTTGTTATTAATAAGAAGTTTTTATGACTTTGTTGCATCCATATGCAGCTGCTATTTGCAGTGGTGTGGTCCCGTCTTTATCTTCCAAATTTATATCTGTTCCTGAAAAAAAAAAAAAAAATGATATTATGTACATATGAACCTAACTATTGAATACTTAGGATCTGACAATAAACCATCTTCCTTGGGGCTTTTTAAATCTTTGGTGACAATATGTGAATGCATGTTTAAACCTTAGCACAATTTCTTAATTGTTCCATATTCATATTCTCTGTTCGATTCCTGGTAGGGACAAGCTTCTTTGGTGAGGTTTTTTTTCCAGCGTTTTCCCTCACCTATAAGGAAAATATCAGGTAGCTTTAAGGCCCAAAAGGTCCCCAAACATCATCTGGCCTTCATCATTATCATCTTTCACCAGTGTGGAAAGTAACGGGAAGCTATCACACCTATAATTCTCTAGTAAAGTTGCAAGCAATAACATGAAAATGATATGATTGCAGTGAAAGTCCTGCCCTTGGGCAGAACACTATAGATAAATAGATAGATGTCTTCTCAAAACGACAATATTTGGTAATAGGCCACTATTCAGGCAATTGTAACCTGTGAGAAAATAAAAGGTAGCCACAGTATCTTTTCTGGATAATTCTAGAAATACTCTAGAATTTTGTGCAACCTGTATCCATTTAGAGTTTTTTTCTTTTCTAGTACTGCCTTATAGCCATGATTAGAATTTTCTTTTCTTTTTATGTGTTTAATTCACATAGGAAGTGTGTAATAGTTTTTAGTTGGAAAAAATCTGAGTATGATTTCCTTCAGAAAGGAAGTAAAGCCCTGGAACCTTCTTCAAATATTTAAGACAAGGAAAATTCTGACAAAAGGGGTCTCTGAGAAAATGTATCGCCTCTTTCTTGCCCAATTTAAATTGTGACACTAATTATTTTAGAAATTTAAGAGCACTTAAATAAAACATACACATTTTTGTTTGATGTTTCTTTGACAAAATATTAGCCTTTGGCAATATTAATGTACATAAAATTAATGTTCAAGACGGATACAACATGTTCATCGAATGGATGATCACAGAATACCCAAACAAATGTTAAGATATCAACCTGCAGGAAGAAGAAGACCAGGACGTCCACTCAAAAGACTTTTGGATGGTGTTTCTCTTGAGGCCGAAACAGGTCAACAAATGGCCTTAAATTCGTGAATGTACTATGATGATGATGATGATGATAAAATTAATGTTATGGCACATCCATTACTCTAGTTCCTTAAAGCCGTTTTTAGATTTACTTTTACTCACAGAGACTTCTAATTAAGTCTATAGAAATATAACGATGCACTATTTATTATAAAGGTATTTTACTAACAGGCCATTCACGCCCATTAGGATGTGAAATATAGGAATCTTTAAATCTTAGTCAATGCTGGAAATTGGAGATAGGGTGGCTAACCCTATGTTTTGGCCAGCTTTTCCTCTAGGAAATTTCCCAGAGTACTCATTTTACAAGAGGTCATTAGAATTGAAATTCAAATCAGAGCATTAAAGTGCTGGGGCAAAGTTTTACTCAGAATATTCTTATTTCAGGGTTGAGAGATCTGCATGCCGTTAATCTATAAACAGCTTTACTTCCTTTCCGAAGGAAGCCATACTCAATATTTTATGCAGTGAAAAAAATCCATTGTCCTGAGTCATGTTTGAACCTTTGAAGTTAGAGGTGAGCTTGGTAACTGCTAGCCCACATGGACTGACATTTTATAGGAGACTCAGTGGGCTCTAGAGTTAGTCTGGACAGAAATGTGTAAAGAAAAATATCTACTCCTTCAAACCTAGGTTATCAATTCTGTGGCAACTGAACTATTTGGTACACATATACTACCGTATATAAAAAAATACAATATGTGAGTAGGTGTTCCGAGTATAACAAAAGTTAGAAAAAAATTGTAATCTGATTGAGTTCTTTCCAAAAATAAATAGTGCATATATTAATAATAATGATAAAAAATGCTTTAAAGAGCATAACCTATTTGAGGTAATTTGTATTAAATTCAAGATATAGATACGCATATTAAATAAAAAATATAAATATAGAATCAAAATTAAATGTAGGTTTACACATATATAGAATCAATATAATTATGATGGAAATGTACTAAGGAAATGTTTTACATAAAAAATTAAATTGCTGTGTATGCAATAAGTAGTATCCAGTAGAATTTGTAATTTAACAATAATTATGAATATGATTTATAACACCTTCATTTATAATTTCCTGGAGAACATCAATATTTTCATTTATAATATGCAATGTCAGAAAGTTTTTACTTGAACAATTCATGTCAGAACATTTCAACAACTTTCCACAGCTAATAACATCTCCCCCTCTCTCTCTCTGTTCTAAACATGTGATATTTCGAAATTTAAATTAGCGCGGAAAAATTTGGACTGTTGATTTATCGACCTACCTACCCACCAGTACCTACTTCCAAGTATGTGAAACATAGTTAGTGCTGGCAGTGTTCTCTATGCTGGTAGCGTCATATGTAATTTATCTTTTTATTCATAGATGGGTCTCTCGAATCATTTTTGAAATTATTGGTTCTGTATGATCTTATAATAATAACTGGAAAGCGCACTAATGTACGATCTGATGATATGCTTATGATTGGTAACACTTGCTATAAAATGTTGGTCACAAGGAAAATAGTCGTAGGATAATAATCTCCTCTTATGTGTCACTATCGTCACTATGCCTAACATCAATTACGAGCAAGATCGGCATAAAGCGTGATTTGTATTTTCGGAAGACTGATTATTACAAGCGAATGAAGAAGCTTTAAACTAGAAAAAATGTATAGAACAAATGTAGGTATCAAATGCACTTTTTTGGAAATGTATTAAATCGGGCTGATTAATACCTTGGTTAGGTTAGGATAGGATGATTAGTATTATGTACTTAAAAAAAAAAAACTTAATTGTCAAAATATAATTCAGACATATACTATTAAAACCTAATCTTATTTTGGGCGAGAAATGTCACGTTCCTTATTTAAAAAGAGTCGATTAATTGACATAGTCTATGCAGTTAACTGTGTGTTTATTCAGTATACGACCACCGAAGTTGATACATATATACACTTTTTTTTCCTGCTTATGTGACTTTCATTTAATCTTAAATTAGTTTACAAATTTGCTTCGTATGACGCTAATTTGGCGCAACTCTAGAATACCTCGTTCTATGGTTTTCCGTACTACATTATTGTAACACTGTTGCTCTGCATACTTTTTCTTCTTAACTAACATTTAGTACTACTTTTAAACTTTTTCAACGATACTTGTATCATTTTCGTAACAATTATTAAATATTTATCTAAGCTACAAGCCGGAGGGTCGAGGCTTCAAGTCCCGTTGGGGTCAGGATTTTTAAACTGACCCAAACCCTCTGGCGGCACTATGGCCCTGGGTTCGACTCAGCCTCTAACGGAAATGAGTACCAGACGCTTCTTCTGGCGGTAAAGGCGGCCGTCACGCAGGGCTGACAACCCGGCTGACATAAAGTGCCGATTGTCTAGAAAAAGTGGGAGCCTTAACCTCCTACTACTCCAAGGGCCTCCGGGTCTGTTGTGGGATCACTTTACTTTACTTATCTAAGCATTTAAATTGTTGCATTTATCTCTCAATGATTTTTTCAAAATTCTGTAGAACCGTAGTGCGCATGATGGCAGGATATATCTATGAAATCGGAATGACCAACATTTGCAATTAATTCCAAAACATATATTTGACAGTGGATGTTCACTTCATTTTGTTAGGTTCTGATGAGACAAATTAGGGCTCAAGTCTTGTATTTGTCACTCATGATTTTTCATACAACTTTCTTAAGACACTGTTGTACTATACACTATTAAGATTTGTAGTAATGTTACATATTATTTTAAACATTTTGTAATGATTCTTCAAACATTTCTTACGATTTTTTAATTTATTATTATGGAAATATTGTGAATGAAGTTCTATAAAATCGCAATGGACGTGTGCGAGATGTGCAAGTGCTTAATGTAACTTCTGCTAGACGACTGAAATTGCTAAATGGCAATGAAATTGGCGTTATCAACATTCACAATTAATTCCTAACCATATTTCAAGAAATTAACTTCATTTTGTTAGGTTCTGATGGGACATGTTTAATGTACACAAAATTAGTTTATAGTTAAATGATATTCATGTAATTTATTTTGTTAGGTTAGGAAGAAGGAAGTTGGTGTACGTCCATTCATTATAAACATTTGGGACTTTATTGCAAAAGTTGGCAACACCTATTTAACTGTCACCAAACGGAAGCTGTATTAAGCATTCGTTCATCTCGCACATGCACACTGCGATTCTGTAGAACTTAGAAAAATTTGTGAGCGACAAATACTAGACTTTTTTCCAGGTTAGTGTACACCGGATTAATTTATAGTTTATTAAATAATGTGTATGTAATTTATTTTGTTACGTTATGAAAGAGCAGGTTAGTGTACATCCATTTGTTATAAACATGTTTGAGAATTATTGCGAAGGTTGGTTATGCCAATTTCACAGGTATGTGGTTCCATCTGGTGACATTTCAATAAATGTTTGCACATATTCACTGCTATTCTGTATAACTTAAAAAAATCACTGAACGAGGTATTCTAAAGTTTATCTGCTAATTATCTTTAAATTTAAAAAAAAATCTCTTTCTAGTTTTGTGAAGAATTGTTATTATTGACCATTCTCATTCAAGCTCTGAAAATAGACAAGAAAGTGTCTAGGTATTTTATTTATTTATTTTCACTAATTCAGTTCAATTTATATTTTTTTATGAATGAACGTAATCATTACAGTCAGATTCAACCCAGGAAGTTACTGTGTGTATGGAATAGGAAACTGGGTTACCATTTTAACAGTATTTTCTTGAGAGAAATCCTTATATAAAACTGAAGATTGCAACACAGTAGGTCCAAGCCACCCCCTCTTAAAGAAAATAACTGTTAATGCTTGTTACTGAGCTTGTGCGGATCTGTACTATCCTGTGTGAAAGTGCCGACTCTCATATTTACTATAAAACTAGTTTGCATGCTGTAAAAGTAAAACTATGTTTTTTAAATGTATAGTACATAGATATGGAAATAGTACTGCTAACCTTGCCTCTCCACCCCTCCCTAAACAAACAAATACCGTTATTATAAGCTTGGCAACATCTACCCTCTGTACGTAGGGGGACACAGGCATAGCCCTTAAGGTCTGTAGTAACTTCCTGGGTTGAATTAGAGTGTACCAACTTTGATTAGAAGTCAATTTTATGATTAATGAAGCTAGAAGCCAAAGGTGTAAAAACACTTACAGAAAGGAGCAATTATAATCTTTTGCTTCTGCAGAAAAGTCTGTATGAACTTAACAAAATTACAGAAGAATATGGATTGAAGATATCTACAGAGAAAATGAAAATTATGGCATTTCAAGGTGTAGATCCTGTCAGAAGTAAAATTGTACTTGACAATAAAATTTTGGAGCAGGTGAATAATTTTACATATCTAGGATGCAATATCTCATATGTAGAAGAAAAGGATGTAAATGCAAAAATATCTAAATTTTTAAGAATTTTAGGGTTAATAAATTCTATCTTCAAGCCACAGTTAATCCAAAAACATTTGAGACTAAAAGTATATAAAACACTGACTCTTCCAACTCTTTTGTATGGTAGCGAAGTATGGACGTTGAAACAGAAGGATATACAGAGATTTAGTTCTGCTGAAATGAGATACCTTCGGAGAACTGCAGGATACACACTACTAGATCACAAAAAAATGAAGACATCTTAGAAGAATTACACATGGAACTTTTAGAAAAAACAATTTCTGATTATAAGTCAAGATGGATGCAACATGTACATCGAATGGAAAATCACAGGATATCCAAACAAATGTTAAGATATCAACCTGCAGGAAGAAGACCAGGACATCCACTCAAAAGACTTCTGGATGGTGTTTCTCTTGAGGCTGAAACAGGTCAACAAATGGCCTAAATTCATGAAAGTACAATGATGATGATGATGATGCTTCTAGCTGCATCAATTAAAAACAAAAAAATCTTTAAGTGGTAATGATTAATAGTGAAGTGATTCCACTACAGGCTTTAGGAGGCCCTTGAGGCTCCCATTTTCCTGGACAATTGGCATGAGATAACAGTCCTGCATCACAGCTTTTTTATTCCTGGAACATGGATCTGGTACTCATTTATATTAGAATAGTGAAGTGATTCCACTACAGGCTTTAGGAGGCCCTGGAGGCTCCCATTTTCCTGGACAATTGGCATGAGATAACAGTCCTGCATCACAGCTGTTTTTATTCCTGGAACATGGATCTGGTACTCATTTATATTAGAGGCTGAGGACCCCATGCCATAGTGCCCCATAAGGTTTAGGCCTGTTTAAAAATCCTGACCACATTGGGGTTTGAACTTCTGACTTTCCACATTGTAGTGTATTGCCTACACTACAGTGTGCCCGTTGTGACTGAAGATGATGCAATTATCAAAACATGATTTTTTTAAACATTCAAGAGATATGAAGGAAATACTTAAAAACATGAGACTTGCATCTAAATTTTGAGGTAAAAATTGTGTTGAGAATAATGTTTGCTTGTTGCAGTTTCCAGATGCACCACGACCTTACACTAATTCTGTGCACAGAGTGCAAAATGGCAGTATCAAAGAACAGCTGAAATCTTCCTGGCTCACTGCAATAATTGGCTGCATAATGTATTCTGCAGGAATGTGGTTTCTTTTTTGGAATGAGGTAATTTTCAGATGGTTCAAAACTGAAGTAGTTTAATTGAAAAATGGAAAACACAAATACTTTTGTAGTAATTTGTGACTAATTGCCTAAGGAATATATTTATGTCCTGCACCTTAGCTGAGTGATTAAGGCAAGATGCCTTGGCATAGAGCTAGGAGACTTGCACTGATTTGAGTCTCCATGGAGGAAGAAATCTTCTCATAGAATTTCGGCCAGTATGGAACTGGTGCCCACCCAGGATCATGAGGAATTTGAGTAGCTACAATAAGTAGTCCCGGCTGAACTGCATTTCTTTCCGATTGAGGGTCTTTCCACTTTTCAGCGGTTGCCCTTTTACCAGCCGGCTGCTGGCCCTTCACATCCACATGTGTCAATCACAGAGGTAGATGATCAACAGCCAGTGTAGGGGTGACATGTGGTTAGCATGTCGAGACCCCCAGCCGTTATAGCTGGTTCCTCAACCTGGAGCCGCTACTTATTGTAGCTACCCAATTGCCTCACGATGCTGGGTGGGCACCGGTCCCATACTGGCCGAAATACCATGAGAAAATTTCTTCCCCCATGGAGACTCGAACCAGCGCAAGTCCCGTAGCTCTGCGCCAAGGCTTCCTACCTTAACCGCTCGGCTACGGCGCGGGACTCTGCATTTCTACTTATGCTTAATTTTTCAGAATATATTGTTGTAAACTATAGCTGTTCTGTATTTACTAACATTATTTAATATTTTAAACTTTTTCAAACAATTTTTATAACATTATTAGACATTTTTGAAATATTTATTTAAATACACAAATCACAATATTATGACACTATCAGACAATATTGTGATGCTAACTGCTATTTTCTCCACAGAGTATATTATTTACTCTATGATTTTTCTATCGCTGTTTTGGGTTATCGCTGGTTGGATCAGCGTTAGGGAGTGATAAGTGTACACCCATTTTTAATAAACGTTTGGTAATTTTAATATTATTAATATATTTTTCAACGTAGATTTGGGGATTTATTGCGAAGATTGGTCATTTAAATTTCATAGCGACGGATAGTAATCGAGGATGATAATCGATATGTGGTTCGATTGTGGGATATCGCTGGCTCTATAAACTCTGGCACATGTGCACTGTTGTTCTATAGGACTTTGAAAATACTTCACGCAAGTTTAAGTGCAGTTTTTGCAGTAGTCCCTCCAGGTTGAGAATATTTAGTCGTTCAAAATATCTCTGCAGGCAGAAGAATTGCGAAGCTTTCTTTGTTGCTACATGTGACGTCATCTAAGGCAGTGTTCACTGTCAGCGTCCCACGTCCCATTCCCCTCTGCACTCATAGATAGCAGCGTCATGTGTTCTATTCCTGCATAAACACGACTGCAGTGCCCTCCGTCAACAACTGCGCTTACTCCTTGAACGGGTAATACCAGCTGTAATGGCCATCAAGCTGACCACATGTCACCCCTACACTGGTAGGATCATCGTCTACTTCTATGAGTAACACATGTACATGTGAGGCCAGCAGCTGGCTGGTAGGCTAAAGGCCTTTTAGGTCTGTCATGCCATATAGTTCAGCATATTTGTATGCTTTTTATCCAAAAAATCTGAAAAAAAAATGCTTTAAAATTGAATGTGAAGTTGTGGTAAAAATAACCTAAAATATCCTATATTAACATAAAGATGTGTATTAGTCATTGCTAAAACTGAATAGTCAGCTTATGAGAAACATACTAACAAAAAATGAAGATCCCCAAGTATGATCCTAATCTTACCTAACCTACCTATTCTAATTTAAATAAACATGTTGACAATTGGCTATAGCAGAAACATATATAACATATTGGCAACCATGTCACTAGCATGAATATTAATAAAATAAAATAAGTTAAAATACCTTCTTAGGTAAAATCCGTCGTCCTCAACTCTTAAAATATGTGATCTTTATGCCTGTAGGCCTTTCAGGACATCCATCCCATCTTCAGCAGTTCACTCTTTGCTACAGCATCCAGGTTGATGTTTGATGCTGCTGGTCCTAATGTGGCTTTGTCCACCTCAACAGTTTTAACAATGAATTTTATTAGTATTGAATGAATATTAACCAATAAGTATCAGTAACTATTGTTAGAGTTGTTAAGAGTTAATAACTAGTGTCCATTGCAAGATTGATAGACTGGCATCTCACATAGAACTGTCAACTGTGCTAGGCTTATTTCATGAAAAAAATATTTCTAACTTCATTTCACCAGGACCATATTAAATATTAAAAGTAAATTGGGTCATTCCATGTCAAGTCAAACGATTCTAGGCACACTGTCCACCACACCATCTCCAATTTGGAAAATGTTTGTGTTGAATGTAAATATCACTGAAACAACCGGAATGACAAAATATTAGTCCAATAATGTCAATAGATTTTCAGATATGATGCAAGGATGGTTATAGATCTTTGTAAGTTTGAAATAATTTATTTCATATAATTTGCCATAATTCCATTATGTCGTTAGATAATGTGATATGTCATGAGAATTGTACTATTTCTATAAAGACATCAAGGAAAAAGTTTAGATTACCTCGACAATGAATTTTTCTAAGTTCTACAGAATCATAGTGCACATGTGCAAATGGTTAAAAGAACTTCTACTAATGGCAGACATATGAGTAAAATCGGTATGACCAAACTTTGTAATAAATTATTATCAAACATGATGATCTTGAAGATTTCTGGGCTGTAGACCATGGCCTCATGACTTGAAGTTCCCGACGTTTCGCCAGAGACTGTGTCTGGCATCCTCGAGGGTTGTCTTGAGACTGGCAAATTGTTTAAATAGGACAGACAATGGACAAATTGCCAGTCTCAAGACAACCCTTGAGGATGCCAGATACAGTCTCTGGCGAAACATCGGGGAAATTCAAGCCTCAAGACCACAGCCTGCAGCCCGGAAATCTTCTTCATGATCATCATAGCAACTCTGGCCGTGAATGCCTAAGTTAATACATATTATCAAACATGTTTGTAAGAAATGGATGTGCACTAACTTCCCCTTCCTAGCCTAAAAAATAAATTACATGCATATAATTTAATGAACTATAAACTAATCAGATGATCATTAACTTGTTCCATCAAAAACAAACAAAATGAAATGAGTGAATATCCATTTCTTAAAATATATTTCTGATTTCACAGATAATCTCTGTCATCTAGCAGAAGTTTCTTTAAGCGTATACACATGCACATTACGATTCTGTAGAACTTTGAAAAAAAACATTTGAGATAAATAAGACAATTTGCATACATAGATAAATATTTAATAATTGTAGAAAATGCTGCAAAATGTTTAAAATAGAATGCCTGAAAAAAAAAAGTCCTGGCGCGACAGGTCTACAAGGCCCTTAGCCTACCAGCCGGCTGCTGGCCTCACATCCACATGTGTCTCACACAGAGGTAGATGATAATCAGCCAGTGTAGGGGTGACATGTGGTCAGCATGTCGAGTCCCCCAGTCGTTATAGCTGGTTTTCTCCACCTGGAGCTGCTACTTATTGTAGCTAACCAAATGCATCACGATGCTGGGTGGGCACCGGTCCCATACTGGGCCGAAATACCATGAGAAAATGTCTTCCCCCAAGGAGACTCGATCCAGCGCAAGTCCCCCGTAGCTCTGTGCCAAGGCTTTCTGCCTTAACCACTCGGCTATGGCGCGGGACATGCCTGAAAATAGACAATATAATTTATGGTGGCTTAAATCTGGTTTCTGGGGGAGTGCATTGAGCATTTAAACCTGAAGCAAATGAGTTAATTTACACTTTAACATCAAGATATAAAGATTTAATATAATAAATTTGGGAATTTTTAACATTATGAGGTTTTATTGATAAGAATCAAATGAATCGTAAATTCTTCTTACCCCATACTTCTATTTTTTTTTAAACACAGCACCACAGTATTGACGAACATCAGTCGTGAAAACAGCTGATGTTAGTGACAATGGTCGCCGATACTGCGGTGCTGTGTTTAAAAAAACATAGAATTATGAGGTAAGAAGAATTCACGATTTATTTGATTCTTAAAGATATAAAGAGTTGATTTGACAGGGGCAAGCAGTGCAGATGGCTCGTTCATTGGAGGAAGCAATGAATGCAGTTGTTCCCGTTCACTATACAACAGTTGTGATGGATCAGAATAATGGGAAATTAATTCATTTTACTGGACGTCTTGACGTTGGCGAACCTCTCACTGAACCTGACTATGGAGTGTCTGTCCCAGCAGTAAAACTCAAGAGGAGGGTACAGATGTACCAGTGGGTGGAAGAAGAACATACTAGGTAATTACTTGTTTTCATGACTCATTAATTGAGGTGGTTAGAAGTAAAGGGGTGTAAATAATTTTTTTTTCACAAAAAAAAAAACAAGTTTGCTGCATAATTACATTCTTGAAGCATAATTTTATTTAGTGGCAAACAGGAGTTTTCTGCACAATATGTATACCTTTAGACAAAAAAAATGAGTCATCCGCAGATTCTATCAACCGATTGGGGAACTTTGTGAGCGCTCGCAGAAGCCGCATTCACATCAACACATTTTCAGTAATTGTACTGGGTTGTTTGCTAGTTAACGCAGTGCACACTCAAGCAACCTGAAAGAGAGAGCTTGGTTTAGTGTGTTTCCGTGGTCGAGAGGTTTAACAGACATCATCTGCTTTCATAACCTCATGGGTTCGATTCCCGTTCTACTTTTTTTTAACTGAATGTTAGAACAGCATTTTGCCTGTAATATAGTCTCATATTTAATTTTATATTTGAGTTTTATAGCTTTAATGCACACACAAACACACAGAAACATTAATTAAAACCTTCTTCTAATAAATAATGGGGAAAGAAAATATCTTCTAAAATGAAAACAAAATCAATGTCGGGTGTATGAAACCTCAGCATCTATTACCACCCTCAATCTGCAAGGGCATTGAGATTGCCTTGTGTGTGCGCTGAGCCATGGTAGAACTTGATATGATTCATTATAAACAAACTTGTTAGAGGCTGTTGCTTTTGCGCGGAAATCTGCACATCACAGTCTATTGAAAGCAATACATTGAAATTACCTAGAACAAACCCTGAATGTGGTAAATATAATTGTTACAATAACAACATTACTATTGATTTAATTAAAATGTCAAAATAAAATGTATTTAATTCATAAAACATTTTATTATTAATATTATGAAAAAACTGCATAATTGAGGACATGAACCTGTGACCTTCATTAACAGAAACAGTGACTGCATGCTTTACCGCTGACCTAACAGGAGTGTCTTCAATTCATGCCACATAATACAGTAGCTCGGGGCATGCCGTAGCATAGTGGTTAAGGCACTGAGCTACAAGCCGGAGGGTCGAGGGTTCAAGTCCTGTTGGGGTCAGGATTTTTAAACTGACCCAAACCCTCTGGCGGCACTATGGCCCTGGGGTCGACTCAGCTTATAACGGAAATGAGTACCAGACGCCTGTTCTGGGGGTAAAGGCGGCCGTCACGCAGGGCTGACAACCCGGCTGACATAAAGTGCCGATTGTCTAGAAAAAGTGGGAGCCTTAACCTCCGTCTACCCCAAGGGCCTCCTGAGGCCTGTTGTGGGATCACTTTACTTTACTTTACTTTAATACAGTAGCTCAGAGACTGCACAATTGCGACTAGTTTGCTAGTTTGAACCCAGCACTGTGCCGAGTAGGACTTAGAAGAAATGTGCATTCAAGAGATGACTCATTTTTTTGTCTGAGTGTGTACCCTTGGGTCCACATGAAAATAACTTTGTTGAAGAAACAAATATAAAAGAAACCACTCTAAAAAACGTCATCTTCACAACAAATAGCAAACATAAATTGTCATAATAACAAATTCTATATTCAATGGAAATTTAGAAGAAATAGGTCTAAAATAGATTGAATTTTTAGTATAACTTATTTTAGAAAAGAAATTGGAATATAATGACAGAGTAAGTGTATATGTAGAATTCAGGAAGGCATATGACTCAGTTACGAGGAAGTTGTATAGTATTCTATTTTAGAAACAAAAATTTACATTCAATCTAGGACTCAAACCGCGGATATCTGACTTTGTGCATCAGTATGATAACCATTACACCATTTGAGCTCCGATACGAATGTCAACAATTCTTTCCACTTATACAATTCTCTCATCAGAAGGCCAAAAGCCATCGCTACCAACAATGCCATCTGATGACTTCTATTTGAAATATTTTATTGAGAATTTAAACATTACTTTTAAGTGGTAAAGTAATGTTTAAATTCTCATAAGTAATGCCACGAGTGATTTCCAAATTATCGATAAATTCATGACTCACTTCGTGAGTCGTGAATTTATCTAGAGAATTTGGAAATCAAGAGTGGCATTTGTTAGGACTATTTAACAAATAAAATTAAGCTGTTTACTCACAAATCATTATTTAACTATAGTTATTTTAAAATATTTATATATTTAATGTAAACGGCGATATTTGAAAACAAATGAGAAGCGATAGGTACACTTCTTCTGCTTCTTTTGTTTATCACTGCAACCAGATCATACTATTTATTGCCAAAGGAACGCAATATTGTAAGAATGCTCTCTAGTGGAGAAAAAATGAAATACATCAAACTGTATATTAATTCATTTCTGATGTCGTATGATGTAAATATGACAATTATATTTTTCTGGATTGTTACCTGGGAAAAAATACATTTAAGAAAGTGCAAACAGTGGTTTCTTTTTTTGGTGGTATAATCAATTGCTACAAATGTTTTTATATTAACTCCCGCATGCGGCATGTGTTGACATTCATGCACTATATATATACATTCTGGTAGCCGTATTTCTCACAGGCTCAGTCACTGCAAAATAATGGTCAGATCGGTTTAGAATATTAAAAAGGAGGAGCCTTCTTTAATATGGTAATTATAACACTGATAAATATTTGGTGAAACATGACTGATCGGTTGTAAAACAGAAATCATTGAAACGTGATTGGCCATTGAGTCCCATTTGGGGCATGAGTTAAATAGTCAATAAAAATACTTTGAATAGAAGTTGTCAGATGGCTTTGCTGGTAGCCTTTCTGAATTCTACATATAGTTTCATGGTGCCATCATATTCCTATTTCTTTTCTAAAATATTTATTATACTAAAAATCTGTTCTATTGTAGATCTATTTCTTCTAAAATATCCATTTAATATCGGAATCTAATATGACTAATTTATATTTGAAGAGAAAAATATGTGCCTAGACTGGGTTTGAATCCAGGATCTTTAGCTTTATGTGCTAATATTCTACCATCTGAGATGTAGTGCATTAGCATATGAAACTAAAGGTCCTTGGTCCAAATCCCAGTCTAGGCATATATTTTTCTATTTGAGAAGAAAAATACACGCCTAGACTGGGGTTTTGAACCCAGGACATTTGACTCTCTATGTCAATGCTCTATCCTAGTGAGCTACCTAGGTCTCCAATCTAAACACATATTTTTATCTTATACATAGTTAATTCCCTAACCCCAAATGCTACGAGCCTTTGCTATGATTTTTGCAACTGGCGGCTTCTTTTTTAGACCCCAGTCTAGGCGTATATTTTTTCTTCTCAAATATAATTTGTCCATCATTAAGATGTTTAAAAATGAATAATATCAACATTAAAAGTAACACTACTGGCTTTATAAGTAATGTTTAAATTCCCAATAAAAAGTCTTCTTAATAAAGAAGCTGCCATTTGCAAAAAATCATAGCAACGGCTCGTAGCATTTGGGGTTAGGGAATTAACTATGTATAAGAGAAAAAAATTGGTCCACCGCTGTGGTCTCGAGGTAGCGTGCTGCCTTGTCATGCAGCGGGCCCGGGTTCAATCCCCGGTCGGGACAGTTTTTCTGGGTGAGGTTTTTATCGGGGTTTTTCCTCATCTGGAAGACAAATGTCAGGAAAACTTTAAGGTCCAAACGGTCCCCGAAATCATATGGCCATCATCCTTATCATTATCATCATCCTTCACCAGTGTGGAAAGCAATGGGAAGCTACCACACCTACAATTCCCTAGTAAAGCTGCAAAGTATAGCATGAAAATGCTATGATTGCAGTGAAGGACTTGCCCTCAGGCAGAATTACTATGGATGGATGGAAGAGAAAAATACACGTTTAGATTGGAGGCCTAGTTAGCTCACTTGGATAGAGCATTGACATAGAGAGTCAAAGGTCCTCGGTTCAAACCCCAGTCTGGGTGTATATTTTTCTTTTCAAATATAATTTGTCCATCCTTAAGATGTTTAAAAACGAATAATACCAACACATATTTTTCTCTTCAAATATAATTTGTCTTTCAGTGTGAAATGTTAAGTTTATAACTAAAACATCAAATGACTAATTTATGTTTGATGTTTGTTGTGAAGATGCTGTTTTTTGGCGTTTTCTTTTACATTTGTTTCTTCATCAGAGTTATTTTCATGGGGACCAAAAGGGTACATATTGTGCAGTAAATTGTTGTCTGAGAGTCATCTGTGTATAATCTTAACCATTCATTTTGGGTATAATATAACTAAAGCTAAGAGTGGTGTTTCAGGGAACTGGTACCAGGTGATCGAGAGGTTGTGGACACGAGTTATTCATATTCTATGGAATGGAGAGACAAACTTATAGATAGTTCTTCATTCTACGCCACATCAGGCCATCACAATCCAAAGTGAGCAGATGACATAAACACTGTAAGAATCATTCTTGGTTACAGCATGGCTTCATGTGGTTTATACATTTTTTTAATAAGCAAATTATTTTATTGTATAAAATGTGATTTTTTTCTCACGAAACTAAAACAATATAACAATTACACATTTGGTTATTTGGAAGAATAATCATAGAAAAAAATGAAACTTACACATGTCTAAATTGAATTTCAGTAAAATAATTCATATCATATGCTTTTAGGGCAGTATTTATGGACATTCAATTCACAATTATTTCCATATTTTGGAAGCAGATTTTTGCACGCAACATTACAAATGAAATTAGCAGAACAGCTCACCAAGGAAGCATAAATCTTTACTTCATTTGTTTTTTTTCATGAAGTTGGCAATAAATTGCCCAGTGATTATCAGCAACTTAATCACTTCCGATCATAGAGCATGACTTCGCTAGCAGAAAAACTTTGCTATATGAAAATATGTTTAATAGAAATTTTGCCATTTATCAAAATAAAATGTATGCAAGTCATTTTAAAAATAAAAAGTACGTGTAATTATGAATATGATGGTTAGAAAATAAGATATTATGTGCAAAAAAACAATTTTTAGCAGAATATGGACACTTTCTCATTAAATACATGCAAATATTTCAGGATATGTCTATAATAAATATTTTTGAATATGCAATATAATTAAGTTATGTATTTAGGAAATAACACTATGAGGTTTTTTAGTATTGTTTATTTTTTATTATTTCACTCACCTCATACTTCATAACTTCTTGCAGACCTAGGTCTCATCACAACATTTGTGACATTCTCAATGCTGTGTCACGTTCACAACTGACATCCAACGGCCTTCTATCCTGCAGACTGACCTCCGCGCCATCTGATGGCTGACCGACGAATTTCCTAATCAGTCCTCTCTCCTTATAACCTGGTATTTCAAAATTCATAGTTGTATTTTCATTCTTGCATATGTAAATTTTTTCCCAAATTGTGAGTTCCTTTGGTTTTTCCAATTGTTTAAGTAATTTTGTTTTGGTTTCTATTCTATGTTTTTCTGACCAGGCATGTGCAGCTATTGCAGATTTTTCGGTTTCTCCATTTTTAACATTTCTGAGGTGTTCTTTTAATCTTGTATTTAGATTTCGTTTTGTTTTTCCTATGTATATCTTCATACAAGATTAAAAGAACACCTCAGAAATGTTAAAAATGGAGAAACCGAAAAATCTGCAATAGCTGCACATGCCTGGTCAGAAAAACATAGAATAGAAACCAAAACAAAATTACTTAAACAATTGGAAAAACCAAAGGAACTCACAATTTGGGAAAAAATTTACATATGCAAGAATGAAAATACAACTATAAATTTTGAAATACCCGGTTATAAGGAGAGAGGACTGATTAGGAAATTCGTCGGTCAGCCATCAGATGGCGCAGAGGTCAGTCTGCAGGATAGAAGGCCGTTGGACGTCAGTTGTGAACGTGACACAGCATTGAGAATGTCACAAATGTTGTGATGAAACCTAGGTCTGCAAGAAGTTATGAAGTATGAGGTGAGTGAAATAATAAAAAATAAACAATGCAATATAATTTTTAGTAATTTTACAGAAGATGTTCATAAAGATAACACCATATCCTCAACTGAAAATTCTAAATAAATAATTTGTTGATATGATTAGGCTATTGAAAGTATGTCATAACACCTTTGCTATAATTGGTTGGTTGGTATCTAATGTCGAGCACTTGATAATGAAATCATTCACTCTCTTGCACTCCAATATTTAGCAGAAAGGCTGGTCTCTTCTACAAAAGCTGGACAACGGATGAGATGGTTTCTTTCCATATCTTCATTTAAATTGCAAAAAGGGCATTTAGGCAAATCTGTTATGCCAAGTCTGTGTAGGTGTTTATTCAGGCAGTCATGTCCCGTTAGCAGTCTGAATATTGCTACTGCAGATTTTCTTTGTAATGTAGTAATGTCATAAGCTGGTAGATTTTCCCATTCCTTTCTTAGATGTTTTGGTGGTGTATTCTTCTCATGTTTATCGATATATTTATTTGAGATAATTCTTTTGATAATGTGAATGGTAACTGGAGTAGATGTTGGGCTCAAAACCATTTTGCTGCCCTTCTTGGCCAGAAAATTGGCTATTTCATTGCCTGTCACTCCACAATGGGCCAGAATCAATTGAAGTACAACTTTTTTATGTAGATGGGATAGCTGTTTTATTATTTTGTGACATTCAATAATTTTGATGCTTTTGGGTGTTGTGTCTCATGTTATAGCGAGAATGGCTGCTTTGGAGTCACATAGAATTACAACTTTTGTAAATTTTTGGATGTAATATAAAAGATTTTGTAAACTTAAGAAAATTGCTAAAATTTTGCCATCAAAGTTTGTCGAATTTGTGTTTAGTTTACGATAAAAGGAAAAAAGTGGGCATACTGCACCAGCACCAGTGCCACCTTCATTTGGTAGGCTGGAGCCATCTGTAAAAATGTGTATCCATTCAGGAGCAGGGTATCTTCAATTTATTATTTCCAGTGACATTTGTTTTAAAATATATGGGGGAGTTTCAGATTTCTTGATGTCTTCTGTTAAATGAAGGTTATATTCAATTTCCAAAAATTCTAGAGGGTTGTTTCTCATCTGCATATTGTCTTTTGAATGTGGAAGTTGCAATTTCGAATAATTTTGATACTTATTTGTTAGGCCTAAATCATACCTACAGGGAATTTGGATTCCATGCCTCTCTTTCATTCCACATTTGTCCCAGATATCTGTAAAACTTAACTATTCCCATTACATCTGATTTTCTGATCATGTAGCTCATTGCTATCTAGTCTTCTATATTCGCCTGTCTGTTCATCTCCTTTTGATCAAAAAATTTTCCTAAGAACTTCATTTTCAGATCTCATAATCTTTTCTCTTCTCTTAAAGTAAATAGACCATATTTCACATCCACATAATATAAGTGGAGAATAACTGTTTTCATATATTTTTGGTTTAATGTTTTTTGAGAGAAATTGTGATCACAAGATTTTCTATTATAATTAATAGCATTGTTTTCTGAGTTGAGCCTATGTTTAATTTCTTTCTGCACCTTATTCATTATTTTAACAATTTTTTTCTAGGTATTTGAATTCAGCCACTTCTTCAAAATTTCTCTCATTTGTCATTAATATGGCTCGGAGGTTGAGGAAAAAACTTTTTTTTTCACTTTATCTCTAAAGACGAGGCCCAACTTAATATATATATATAGTCCACCGCTGTGCTCTCGAGGTAGCGTGCTGCCTTGTCATGCAGCAGGCTCGGGTTCAATTCCTGTTCGGGACAGGCTCCTGTGTGATGTTTTTTCGGAGTTTTTCCTCACCTGTAAGACAAATGTCAGGAAGCCCAACAGTCCCTGAAAATCATCTGGCCATCATCGTAATCCTTATCATTATTATCATCATCCATCACCGGTGTGGAAAGCAATGGGAAGCTACCACACCTACAATTCCTTAGTAAGGCTGCAAAGCATAGCATGAAATTGCTATGATTGCAGTGAAAGACCTGCCCTTGGGCAGAATTACTATAGAATAGAATATATATATATGTAGATGTTATAACTACATTTTTGACATTTGGCAATGAAGGCAAATATAACATGAAAAGCAAAATGAATGCTTGAGTTTGGATTTGAACCCGAGTCTCTAAACTATGTACATTTAGCACTCTAACGACCTGAGCTACCCAAGTATTCCAACACAAACATACATTTTTTAAATATATGTAGTATTCTCAATTCACACAAGAGGTAGCAGAAAATCGTTCCGACTGACATCTTGTGGCCAACATAACAGTTAAGCAAATTTTTAAAGAGAATATTTACTTTATAGCAGTAACGCTTGTATATTTAGATGTTATAACTATATTTTTGACATTTGGCAATGAAGGCAAATATGATACGAAAAGAAAAATGAATGCTTGGGTTGGGATTTGAACCAGATTCAAGCATTCATTTTTCTTTTCATATAATATATATATATATATATATCCATCCATAGTAATTCTGCCCGAAGGCAGATCTTTCACTGCAATCATAACATTTGCATGCTATGCTTTGCAGCTTTACTAGGGAATTTTAGGTGTGGTAGCTTCCCGTTGCTTTCCACACCGATGAAGGATGATGATGATAAGATGAATATGAATGATGATTGCGATGGCCATATGATTTCGGGGACCGTTTGGACCTTAAAGTTTTCCTGACATTTGTCTTACATGTGAGGAAAAACCCCGATAAAAACCTCACCCAGAAAAACTGTTGTGAGCGGGGATCGAACCCGGCCCCGCTGCGTGACAAGGCAGTACGCTACCTCGAGACCACAGCGGTGGACATATATATATACATATATACACAGTATATACATTTTGGGTCATTGTAGGCCAGAAAATGGTGCGTTTCATTTGTCATGTACTCAAAATTATAACAGAATGTTATGACATATTTCAATAGACAGACGTACAATACAAATAAAATATTTATTTACAATTTTACACATTTTAGATTAGGTATAAGCCTCGCTCACACATGGGCCTTACTAAATCTAATAACAATGAGGGAATGTAGGACATAAAAGTCATAACATGTAATCATTTGTAAATAATGATTATACTTAAGAATGCAGTAGGAATGATATGTGAGTGGCTTACAAATGTACAAATGAATGTGCATTTTAATGGACAAAGAACTTGTGAGCACAGAAAAGTTTGTAAATACAAAAAAAAACTCAATTTTCCCAGCTGAATACCCCAATTTTTCTTGAGTATGTCCATAAATACCTGTTCTCATGTCAAACATTTTTTTAAAACAATTATTTTGATAAACACCAAGTATGTTATATGGGGAGAAAAATATATGTCTGAATCAGGATTTGAACCCGATATCTCAATTTAGGCATATATTATTCTCTTCAAATAAAATTTGTTTTTTGGTAAGAAGTGATAAATTTAATATTTAAGATTGAAACCAAGTATTTTTCTGTATATATTTTGAACTCTGACAGTGTTAAAAGAGAAAAGGATTTTTAGTGTGTTTTTTTCCTTTTAGATTGCAAAAAAAAAATTCTCATGAAGCCAATCCTAAATAAAGAAAAATAAACTTATCAATAATTGGTAGGGAGTGACACTTTGAGGTAATGCATAATTTATTGAGGTGGTGGTGTGAGAGAGGAACATAACAGTATTTTGAGATATAGGGGTTCATAGTTCTATTTACAAGGAATAAAAATAAATATTTATAAAAAATTCATTGTTACTTTGAATTTAATCATAATTCAGAAACTTTACATCTCACCTCGTAAATATTATCATCTCACCTGCATTTATTTTGGAGATCATTATCACCATTCTCAGTGATATTCTGTTTGAAATGAGCCATTGATGGCAGGTTTTCCCATGCCATTAGTGAGGTTGAATGAACTTTGGGATCAAATCTTGTTTGCCAGGAACTTCAAGATATCCATTCAGAACTAGAATAGAACCATGTCTCCGGGAATCAAGATTTGATCTCTCCCCACCAGGTAGCACAAGGAAAGTTGACATTAAATGATCATCTAAAACAGTCGGAATTTATTAAGGTAGAATTTTTTATCACTCACCTCATATTGTTCTTCGTATTTGACTATAAACTGCTTTCGGAACATAGTTTCTGTTCCATCCTCAGTATCGTCATGACCGTTGTTCTGTCGTATTGAAGAGCTATCCTTTGCTCCTTCCATTGGCTGACTGAAAAACCTCGAAACCAGGTCATTCTCACCGGGAATTTCAACAGCAGTCGACTGGTAGGCCATGGGCTTTCTAGGCCTGTCATGCCATGGAGTTTCAATTAAATGGCCAACAAATCTAGGCAAGCAAATTTATATAGAATAGATACTGTTCCATGTGGGAGCGATACTGATATGCTGGCCAAAAAGGAACAATTTGATAAATCCATGATTGATTTTAAAAATTGTGGAAAAAATATACATAGGAAAAATAAAAAGGAACTTGAATACAAGATTAAAAGAACACCTTAGAAATGTTAAAAATGGGGAAATAGAAAAATCTGCAATACCTTCACATGCATAGACAGAAAAACACCGAATCAAAACAAAGGTTAAATTACTGAAACGGTTAGATAAATCCAAGAAACTCACAGTTTGGGAGAAAATTTACATCCACAAGAATAAAGAGAAAATAATGCATTTTGAAATTACTGAAAAAAAAAATTATTTGGAAGTTCAACAGTCAGCCAACAGAGGGAGCAGAAATCAACCTACAAGATCGCCAACCACTGATTTAACTGTTAGAAAGAATAGATAATGACACATAGAGTGTTGAAACCATGGTCTGCAATAAAACTGCAAATATGAGATGATTCACAAATAATCTAACTCATAATAATTAAAATAAACCTCATAGTGTCACTTCCTTTAAATATTAAATTCACTTCTGTGTTTGACACACGTGGATGTGAGGGGGTAGTGGTGTCCTTGGGCTGTCACACTATGGAGTTATAACATTTTATTCATGTTTTCTGTTGTAAACAAGTGAAGACTCCAGGGGAAGGAGATGAAAGCAAACTTTTCACTGTTTTGCAGGATAAAAATTTGAAGTTTGAAACTGAATAACATTTTTTCAAGAGGAAAATCTCTATAGTGAAATTTCTTAGTTATTAGCTTCTTCTTCTCTCCCAATGAATGTACTTAGCTCTTTTCAAAGCTTAGGTTATTAAGCGTTGCAATTTAAATCTGGGTGTGAAAGGGTCAACAAATTTTGTCCTGAGGCCTCTTATTTTAGGTTCTAAATCTATGTACAACATGGGACATGCTACTTACTTCCCTTCTGAAAGAAGCTGTTTCCAAGATTTTTACAGTTTTAAAAATGTGACATCAAATCAGGTTTGAACCTGCAAACTTCAGAACCAGGGTAAGCAGTAGTTCATCACTGTTCATTAATCTCCATTTAATTCACTGAGGTAATGATATTTAAGAAAAATTGTATCACCTCACCTCATATTCTTCTTTTAGACCAGTTTCGGGACCTAATTAGATTCTATCCCCAGTACTTTCACAACCGTTGTTATTTTGTCTGGAAGAGACCCTCCTACTCCCTCTGTTGGTAGACTGAAAAACCTCCAAATCAAATCACTTTCCCCGGGAACTTCAATTTGTTAATTTCTCCTTTTCATTTTTTTAAATGTAGATTTTTCCCTAAATAGTGAGCTCTTTAGATTTTTCTATTTGTTTTATTAATTTAGCCTTTCTATTTGATGTTCAGTGCTTTGGAAAAAATGTACATTAAAAAAACCAAAAGGAGGAATTAATGAATTTTCAAATTCCCAGGAATGTGATTTGATTTGGTGTTCTTCAGTCTACAAACAGAGGGAGCAGGATGTGGCTCTTGAAGACGACATAACAACGGTTGTGAAAGTACTGAGGATTGAACCTAATTAGGTCCTGAAACCAGTCAAAAAGTACAAGAATATGAGGTGAGGTGATACAATTTTTCCTAAATAAATAATACCTCATAGTGTTAATTCCTATAAAGTAAATAGGTACTGATAACTCATTTTATTCCACATATTAGTCTTGCTTTGTAGTTCCCAATGGACTTAGTGGCTACCATGTTCACCTGTGGTTCTGAGATTCACATGTTTAAACTTAGCCAAGGTCGATGGTTATAAAAATCCTGAATATACTTTCATTTTGGACGGGAAGCATATCCATGGGTTCTGTGTTGTATATTTATGGTGTATAAAAGAACATCAGTGCCAAAAGAACAACCAGCTTAAATGGCTGGGGGACCTGACATGTCACCCCTCTACTGGCAGAATGATCATCCACCTCTTTTTTTATACATATTATTGTTAGGACAGAACCTAACTGGTAGACCAACGTCCTTCTAGGACTATTGTGGCATAGAAACAACCCTTTACTGACAGGATGATCATCCACCTGTTTTTTATACATATTATTGTTAGGACAGCAGCTGACTGGTAGACCAAGGTCCTTCTAGGCCTGTTATGGCATAGAAACAGGAGGCCACCCCTTTACTGGCAGGATGATTATCCACCTCTGTTCTTTCATACATAATATTGTTAGGGCAGTAGTTGACTGGTAGACCAAGGTCCTTCTAGGCCTATTGTGGCATAGAAACAACCCTGAAACAAGAGTCCACCCCTTTACTGGCAGGTTGATCATCCACCTCTGTTGTTTTTTTTATACATATTATTGTTAAGACAGAACCTAACTAGTAGACCAAGGTCCTTCTTGGACTGTTGTGGCATAGAAACAACCCTTTACTGACAGGATGATCATCTACCTGTCTTTTTATACATATTATTGTTAGGACAGCAGCTGACTGGTAGAACAAGGTCCTTCTAGGCCTATTGTGGCATAGAAACAACCCTGAAACAAGAGGCCACCCCTCTACTGGCAGGATGATCATCCACCTCTTTTTTTATTCATATTATTGTTAGGACAGAACCTAACTGGTAGACCAAGGTCCTTCTAGGACTATTGTGGCATAGAAAGCCTATTGTGGCATAGAAACAACCCTGAAACAAGAGGCAACCCCTCTACTGGCAGGATGATCATCCACCTCTGTTTTTTTATTCATATTATTGTTAGGACAGAACCTAACTGGTTGACCAAGGTCCTTCTAGGACTATTGTGGCATAGAAACAACCCTGAAACAACCCTTTACTGACAGGATGATCATCTACCTGTTTTTTTATACATATTATTGTTAGGACAGCAGCTGAATGGTAGACCAAGGTCCTTTAGGCCTATTGGGGAATAGAAACAACCCTGAAACAAGAGGCCACCCCTCTACTGGCAGGATGATCATCCACCTCTGCTTTTTTATACATGTGGTTGTTAGGACAGCAACTTACTGGTAGACCAAGGCACTTCTAGGCCTATTGTAGAATAGAAACAATCCTGAAACATGAGTTCACCCCACTACTGGCAGGATGATCATCCACCTCTGTTTTTTATATATATGGTATGCAGCTGACTGGTAGACCAAGGCAATTCTAAGCCTATTGTAGAATAGAAACAACCCTGAAACATGAGTTCACCCCTCTACTGGCAGGATGATCATCCACCTCTGCTTTTTTATACATATGGTTGTTAGGACAGGAACTGACTGGTAGACCAAGGCACTTCTAGGCATATTGTAGCATAGAAACAACCCTGAAACAAGAGATCACCCCTCTACTGGCAGGATGATCATCCACCTCTGCTTTTTTATACATATGGTTGTTAGGACAGCAAACTGACTGGTAGACCAAGGCAACTATAGGCATAGTGTGTAAGCATAGAAAACAACCCCTGATGGAAACAAGAGGCCACGGAACAAAATTTATCAGCTCCTTCATATCCAGCTTTAATTCTGATGCTGATACATTGCTAACTAATTACTAATATAACTAACTGACTTTCTCTTCATCTGGAGTCTTGAAATGACAATGTTATGTATATACTGTGTCTGGCAGAATCACTACCAATAATATATGTGAATGTCTTCTCACCTCTTTAAGTTGAAAATATCTTCTCTTCTATAAAAATCTCCATCTTTTTATGACACTAGTGACAGAGTATATCGGCCACAGTGGACTAGTGGTTATGCTCCTTGCCTCAGATTCTTAGTGTCGTGGATTCAAACCCGGCTGCAGTCAATGGATTTTTTTGGATGGAAAAATCCAAGGAGCAAGTCCTCCAGGAGGGACTTTAAGCTGTGGGTCCTGGGTCTTAAGATTTTCAGGCTCGTAAAAGATTCTTAAGCCTGAATAAAGAGGCCTCTAAGAAAAATTTACCGACGCAACACATCATAGTCCCTAGTAAACTTTGTGGCCTGTTAGAGGTTCTTCAGTGGGTCGTGTTAGGTGTTGACTGCATGCCATCCGTGACATCCAGGAACAAAGAAGGTAACTAAAAATTTAACTTGGTGCCTGTAACTCCGTATAAAGGAGAGGCTAGAGATTGCAGCGATGGTTACCTAATGATTTGTTGCTTGATAGCACATGTAAGTTACATGCTTTAACTTACCTCAGAACATAAAAAATATTCCTTCCAACATCACACGCATGCGAACTACTGGCAAGAGGAACAGAACCTTGGGTTAGCTGACCGTGGAATATTTTCACGGTATTTGGTTTTGAATGGAGTTAATCTGAGGGAGCACAAAGGGTGATGATGAGCTGGCCTTCAGAAATCCCCAAAATATGAATGGAGGATAACTATGAATTTGAAATGAGTCTAAGTAAAACACTTTAAGGGGTTTTCAATGTTTCTATTTATATTAACATTTTCCAATTCTGGATGGAATCTAATTTAAGAAAGAAAAATTAATATTTGAACTGGGATTTGAACCCTGGACCTCTTGTTCTCCATATGAGTGTGCTGTCCATTACACCATTCAAACGACAATACAAACATTTGTAACAAATGTTAAACAATGTAACAAATGTTTATATGGTCACTTGAACTGGTTGGAATGGAAGGCACACTCGTAGGGGTGGAACGAGAGGTCCAAGGGTCCAAATCCCGGTTCAAACATTAATTTTCTTTCTTACATTAGATTCTACTTAAAAGGGGTCATTAAAATTAATATTAAGAAGCTAAAGGCTATTGCTCTGGATTGAAATAAGTAAATAATGTACACAACCTAAACTATACTAATCAATGGTAAAGAAAAAAAAATTGTCTGAACCAGGAATTCCCGAAACCCAGCACCTTCAGCGTCAGTGGTCAGAACATCAGCATGGGGGAAAACTGAAAAGTTGGGATTTCGATTCCTTAGTTCAGGCAAAAAAAAAAACATATGTACCATTGATTACTGAACGGGGTGACTCATTTTTAAGTGGTCCACTGCTTGGTGGTATAGGGACGGGGGTTAGAGTGCTGCCTTGTCACGCAGCACTGTCCCCGGTCGGGGCAGTTTTTCTGGGTGGAGTTTTTAGTGGGGTTTTTCCTCACCTGTAAGACAAATGTCAGGAAAACTTTAAGGCCCAAACGGTCCCCGAAATCATATGGCCATCATCCTTATCATTATCATCCTTACCATTATCATTATCATCATCATCCTTCACCGGTGTGGAAAGCAACGGGAAGCTACCACACCTACACAATTCCCTAGTAAAGCTGCAAGCATAGCATGAAAATGCTATGATTGCAGTGAAGGACCTGCCTTCGGGAAGAATTAATATGGATGGATTTTTAAGTGACGACTATGAATTCTGCCCTAAGTCCATGTATGAGGGCACTCGTACAATTGAACATTTCTTGTCTCACTCTCTTATTTTCTACATGATGAGACAATAACTCATTGCTCATGTTATAAATTGCATGTGATATCTCCGTACGTAACATTATAAAAAATGTAATTAAAATTTTTTTAAAAATTCATTCATCATATTTATTTAAAACTTTAAGTATTGTAATCATTTTTATATAATCTATACCGTATTTACTCGCGTAATTTCCCCCTAAGTTTTTCATGTACTTTTTAAAATTCACCTCTGATACATTGTGCAACACCTAGGCCAAAAATTTTTAGATACAACTTTGGACACTTTTACGAAGATTTCAAGAACAACACAAAGGAATTCATGGAAAACCCAAGGTCGAATCCATCCCCTTCTACAAAGACATAACAGTACCTGCAGTCTCTGTCACCCTTGCATCTGTTGTTGTCAGTCTGATATCATTGTATATTGGTAAGAGTGCTATTCCGTCATGGCATTGTGTCATTAAACTCAACTATGGGAAGAAAATATAACAGCTACACTGTAAATTTTAAGTTACAAGTGGTAAATTTTACCAAGGAAAACGAAGTGAAAAACACCTTCATTGTGATCTTCTGTACCGTTATCTTTTGTATGGTTTGAGTGTCTGAAAATAGAGAAATATTAAGTACAACTTACTTTTTCAATTTCTCAAAATGTCTTTGAGAGTAAAGTTCAATGACCATGATAGAATTACCGCAGATGTCTAATTGATAGTGTTCTACATTCCATCCGTAGTAATTCTGCCCAAGGGTAGGTCTTTCACTGCAATAATAGCATTTTCATGCTAAGCTTTGCAGCTTTACTAGGGAATTATAGGTGTGGTAGCTTCCCGTTACTTTCCACACCGATCAAGGATGGTGGTGAAAATGATGATGATGGCTGGATGATTTTTGGGGACCTGACACTTGTCTTACAGGTGAGGAAAAACCTCACCCAGGAAGCTTGTCCCGACCGGGGATCGAATTCGGCCCACTGTGTGACAAAACAGCATGCTTCCTCGAGACCACAGCGGTGGACTATTCTACCTTGTGAAAGTGTATTGATATTTTTAATAGTCATCACATAATTTCCCCCCTCGAATTTTCACTCATAAATCTTGAAATAAAGGGGAAATTACTCAAGTAAATACGGTAAATTTTAATTCCTTTTTAAAAGTATAGTTGATATTGTTCGTTCTTGTATAAGTACGAGGGCGGATCGGAAAGTAACGCACAATAATTTTTTTTTTAAAAAGTTTAATAGTAAAAAAAAGGAAAAAAATCACAAATGAACTTACATCTTTTACCTACTTTTCGACATAGTCACCAACTTTCTCAACACATTTTTCCCATCGTGTTACCAGTTTCAATATGCCCTGTTCATAGAAGTCCGTTTGGTTGGAGTGTAGCCATCTGCGCACTGTCGGCCGGAGCGTGGCGAATCACTAAGGTTCACGCGTCCCTCTTGGAAGAATGTGCACCACCTGGAGACATTGCTACGGTCCATACAATCATCCCCATACATGCCACGCATGTCCCTGTGAATTTCACTGGGTTTATGCCCTTTGGCCCACAAAAATCGAACAACACTTCTCTGTTCCTCACAGGTGGACGACTGTAGCATGCGTGCCATCTTTGTTGCATAGTTCAAGCTTCTCTCACAAGAGGTGCACCTGAGAAAAAAATACCATCTGTAGTGAAAACTTCAAACTATATATCTGTGAAATTTCAACATTCTAGCTGCAATACCAAGGCAGAAAAAAATTATTGTGCGTTACTTTCCGATCCGCCCTCGTATTTGTTAAAACTGTAACCTTAATATACTTAATGTAATATAGATCTTTTAAAACCTGGGATGGTTACGACTACTACAATTGGTTGTGATTCTGCTGGACACTTGTTTGTTTTGATTAATAATTGTTGGATGAAATTTAACAGGGAATTCCCAATGAAAAGCACAGTGTATGTGAATGAAGATGTGAGTGTTGGTGGCTTCATGTTTGGTTCGGCTCTGAAAGATAAATTTACAGACTTCATCCTGGTAACAAGTGATGAACGACCTGAGAGGAAGGACATTAAGTTACATGCTGGACTTTATTACCACAGCCAGGACGTGTGGAATCCTGATATTGGTGACATCAGAGTCCAGTTCTCATATGCAGGAAAAGCTGGTGATATTGTAAGTTCACCATCTTTGTGCTTTGCGTACTCCAATGGCACTCTTCTTCTTCCTCCTCCCTATTCATTCATTATCTTTTAGAGTTTCACTTGCCAAAACATGGAATTCTCTTCTGCCCTATGTCAAGAGACTGTCAAACTATAACATCGTTCAAAAACAAACTAAAGAATTATTTAATATTGTATTGTAAGCCCATGTTTTCCCTTTACAGAGATTTAGGCGCTCTCCCCTATAGGGAAGAATTTGAACCATATTAATTTAGTTACACTTGTTTTCGTATAGATGTCATTTTGAGTGGTCCGTGGTCAGCGTTCCGCCTCATACTGACATCTAGGAAACCGAGGTAGTACTAGGACGGGAAAATTTGGTAAATTTTGCTTAGAGGCCTTTCCATTCAGGCTTAAGGATATTTTACGAGCCTGAAAATCTTCATACTCGGGACCCACGGCTTAAAGTCGCTCCCGGAGGACGTGCTCCTTGGATTTTTCCGTCCTAAAAAAATCCATCAACCCCAGCCAGGTTTGAACCCATGACCCTCGGGACCAGAGGCAAGGAGCATAACCACTAGTCCACCATGTTATTTAATAACAAAGTAATTTATACACCTCACTGATAGTATTCTTATATCAATTAATAAATTAAATTATTTATCAGCCGTGGTGGACTAGTGGTTATGCTCCTTACCTCTGGTCCCGAGGGTTCAAACCTGGCCGGGGTCGATGGATTTTTTTAGGATGGAAAAATACAAGGAGCAAGTCCTCCGGGAGGGACTTTAAGCCGTGGGTCCTGAGTCAGAAGATGTTCAGGCTTGTAAAAGATCCTTAAGCCTGAATGAAAAGACCTCTAAGCAAAATTTACCGAATTTTCCCGTCCTAGTACTACCTTGGTTTCCTAGTTGTCAGTATGAGGCAGAACGCTGACCATGGACCACTAAAATGACATCTATACGAAAACAAGTGTAACTAAATTAGTATGGTTCAAATTCTTCCTTGTAGGGGGAGAGTGCCTAAATCTCTGTTAAGGGGAACATGGGCTTACAAGATACAAGATGAAAATAATATCATAATCGACAAGTATTTTCATTCATTTGTTTTAAATATTGTATAATCGTAAAATTAGTTTTCTATATCTCATTATTTTTCTTTGTTTTCTTACAAACATTAGACAGGGACAGTCCACCAACAATTTAATTTATCTTGCTTGTTTACATTTTATTAGTTTTAGTCTTAAACTTAACTATCATTAACATGGTTGTATTATAGATCGTAATATAATAAATATGATCTTTTTGTAGTTAAATATGGGAAATAACATTATGAGGTTCTTAATTCATGAATGAATGAGTCATTTTTTTTATATCTTACCTCATAGTTTATGTTTTCTTAAATACTGGAACTGCAGTTTTCAAGAGGAAACATCCCTCCCATTTTCAATCGACATTATGACTCAATAAGATATTATGTCAGAAAAACATAGAATAGAAACCAAAACAAAATTACTTAAACAATTGGAAAAACCGAAGGAACTCACAATTTGGGAAAAAATTTACATATGCAAGAATGAAAATACAACTATGAATTTTGAAATACCTGGTTATAAGGAGAGAGGACTGATTTGGAAATTCGTCGGTCAGCCATCAGATGGCGCGGAGGTCAGTCTGCAGGATAGAAGGCCATTGGACGTCAGTTGTGAACGTGACACAGCATTGAGAATGTCACAAATGATGTGAAGAAACCCTGGGTTTGCGAGGAGTTATGAAGTATGAGGTGAGTGAAATAATAAAAAATAAACAATATTAAAAAACCTCATAGTGTTATTTCCTATCTACATAACTTAAGATATTATCTTAATCAAGTTCTTTCCAACTGGAAACATCTTGCCTCAAATTAATGTTGATTTATTTTTTAACATGTTTCAATATAATCTTCTATATCGTCTTCAGCTTGCCCAGACTGATGAGCTTTTTGTTGTGAACCCTGGATGTTGATATCAGTTCCCTCTTCCGGCTGGCTGAAGAACCTCCAAACTAGGCCACATTCCTGCTGGCCTTAACCAGCACAAATTACAAATACATATTTAACAGTATACATTATGTATACACTACTAATTATAAAGAGTTAGATATATATTAAAATTTTGCAATGTTAATTTCAAGTACAATCAACATTTTATACAATGATAATAATAACAATAATGATAATGATGATAATAGTATACATTTGATAAATTATATGAGAATCACCACTGGGTAATGATCAAGCCAAGGTTAGAGCAAATATAAATTCAGATTTTTTTTAAAAGATGCCAATGTCTGGCAGCCCCTGATTTCTTGTGGTAGGAATTTCTAGTTACAAGAAGTGATGTGGAGTGATGTGATGTCCTATGTTGCGATATATTAAGCAAGAGACTATGTTGTGATGGTGTGCTTAAGTTACGTTTGGAGGATAGATACTGGAAACAAGAGGATAAATAATTGGGAGTTGAGGTATGTAGGACCTTAAATAGTATTGAAATGAAGAATAATCTTACAGGGCGGATACTTTCTATTACAAAGAGTTTGTAGGTTTTTATGAGAATTTTAAAGTAAAAGGAGGACCATTCCTTTCTCATGGGCAAAACATGTGTCACATTCAGTACCAGGCACTGAGCAGGGCATTTAAACCCACAGGCCAGCCATTTAAATACCCCAGCTACCCTTTCCGTGGCACTTCAGAAAATGGGCCATTATTCACAAACTATTAGTCCTAGAAAATTCAAATTTTGTACATACCTGAAGGAGATATCCTAGTAGGATATGATGGTGAAATAACTTGGGTGATGGACATCACATGGTATCGGCGTATCAATTTCTGGAAGTGGAAGTTCATCTTCACTTTCACTTTGTGAATCTTCTAATTCAGGAATCAGTTCATCACCTGAATCATTATTATACAAAATATTTACTAATTCTTCTTCAGTGAGATATTTTTCTTTTGCCATGGTTTCACTCACGCACAAACAACAGTGTGATAACGAGAATCATATACGACTGCATTGGAGCCTGGAGGCAAGTTTGGGTGAACGAATTCCATGTGTTGTTGTTTTAAAAATAAAAGGGGATTCACCAAGGTTAAACGTGTCAAATGGGAATAGAAAATGTACATTTATGCATCTATGATCTCCAAGATATACTAAGCCAACAAAATATTTAGGTGCCAAATATAAATGCGGTTTGTTTGCGCCTGCTCTAAAACGAGTTAACTGACCGACGGCTGCATACACGATAGTCTCTTTAAATGCCTTAACTGGTTTACGGTACTGAATGTGTTAATATCACAATTCAACTATATATTTAATTCAACTCAAAAAACAACATTACGAATACTTTCACAAAATAAATGAATTTCTAAATGTAACCCTAAATTAAAAGTAGGGAATCTGCCCATAGTCTTCACACATCTTGTTGTATCTAAATTTCTAGGTCGAGTGGTGAAGCGATTCCACAAGACAAAGGAAGAGGTTACATCCTTCCTCCAAAAGGATAATCAGCAATCACAATTGAGCATTTGCCACTTATAGAATTTTCCAAATACTAACCATTTGGTGTGTACTGGTGTTTAGCCAATAAGAAATTATAAATGTGGCCATATAAAAATAAACAATAACAAAATACCATATGGCTGAACATGAATCAACTTTCAATACTACTATTATGAATTAAATATACCTAAATAAGGCAAAGAGTGACTTGCTGATTAGCAGCAATTATAACAGAAATTTGCATAGTGTTGCAGATATTATTAAAGAGAAGACATTAGTAGAAACGAAATAAACAACTTAACAGTTCATAGTTAAATATGGGAAATAACTTAACAGTTTTTGAGGTTGTGGGATGAGATTACCTAAAAGATCCATCCAGTAGTATTTGACAAAATAAAAAGAAAAAATGTTTCTATAACGACGATTCTTAATAAGAATCAAATGAATCATGAATTCTTCTTACCTCATACATCTATGTTTTTTAACACAGAACTGCAGTATCAGAAAAAAACATCTTTTTCATCTTCAGCTGTTTTTTCCGATACTGCATCTGTGTTAAAAAAACATAGATGTATGAGGTAAGAAGAATTCAAGATTCATTTGATTCTTATTAAGAAAACCTCATAATATAAAAATTCCCAAATTTATTATATTAAGGAAAAGATGTTTTTTTTCTGATACTGCAGTTCTATGTTTAAAAAACATAGATGTATGAGGTAAGAAGAATTCACGATTCATTTGATTCTTATTAAGAAAACCTCATACTGTAAAAATTCCCAAATTTATTATATTAAGGAAAATATGTTTTTTCCTTTATTGCAGTTCTGTGTTAAAAAACATAGATGTATGAGGTAAGAAGAATTCATGATTCATTTGATTCTTATTAAGAAAACCTCATAATGTAAAAATTCCCAAATTTATTATATTAAGATGATTCTTAAACTTAATATTTTCAAAGTTTTGGTCTTATATTGTAAGAGCTACATATCTACTATGAGCAGTTGTCATAAACTTGAGATCTTTTAGATGTCTATTATTTACCACTACTGTCAAAATTGTATTGTATGAGTAGTAATTTTCTCCTGTTGACTCCTTGATCTGTTCTTCATAGCAAGTGTTTCACCTCTATTCCAAACTCCACCTTATGTCTGAGCAAATTACACATTCTACAGAACACCTCTGGATGTTGTCAGATTTATGAAATGTGTGTTCACCCAGCATTGTGAGGAATTTGATAGCTACAATAAATGGCAGCTCCAGGTTAAGAAAACTAATTATAACAGTTGGGGTATCCGACGTGCTAACCATATGTCATCCCATTACTGGCTTGATATCTGTAAATGAAACATGTGGTTGTGAGACCAGCATTCATAGGGTAGGACAAGGGTCTTCTAGGCCTATTGTGCCATGTAGAAATTACTTTCTATCAACTGTGATAATAAAATAGACCATAACTCAGAAGATACTAAGTTTAGATCCAGTGTTCATAGGTAGATATTTTGTTGTATGCTATCTCTTGTGTAAATATTGAACCCCTTTTTCAGAACACCCTATATATGGCAGTGAAAATAACAATTAGAGTAATGAAAGTTATTGTGCAGGTGAGTGTGGTGGGGATGCAGTCTGGAAAGGAGATACTTCCATTTAAAACATTTTCTGGAAATGAGATTCTGATGCTGCGTAATGGACGATTTACTGTTGAGGAAATGTTCTTGGAAGAAAAAGCGCGTAACCAATTGCTGACTTGGGCATATCGAGGTTTGGGATGGTTCATCATGTTTCTAGGTTCAGGCTGTTTAACTAATATTTTGCGACTAATAGGTAAGTAAAGCAATGGAATTTTGTTGAGTTGTTTCTTGACTCACCTCATACTTCATAACTCCCTTGCAGATCCGGATTTCGTCACTGTATTTGTGACATTCTCAATGCTGTTCAAGTTCACAACTGACGTCCAATGGAACAACATTGAGAATGTCACAAATACAGTGACGAAATCTGGATCTGCGAGGGAGTTAAGAAGTATGAGGTGAGTTGAGAAACAACTCAACAAAATTAAAATATTTAATTAAATAAAAATAAAACGTAGTTTTATTTGATTTTCATATTTATTATATAATTCAGTGACAGCTGTTTCGGTACACTGTACCTTCTTCAGACATGTTAACAAAATTATGAATTGTGTTCCAACTGATCTAAGCAACAATACAACAATATTTATTTAAATTTTTTAATTTAACAAAGGGGATTCATTCAAATCAAGTTGAGAATTTAACAGTTTTTTACTAAAATTTATTAATTTCTACAGCCTCCAAAAGATCTAACTTCTAACCCTTATCACAAATATGTAAAATTTCAAAATTTGGATCGAAACAATGATTAAATTGGACTAGGTGGTTAGCATATTTTGAATTTTCTAAATTTCTGTTATATGCTCTCATGTGTTCATTTATCCGAGAGATAAAAGGTCTACCAGTTTGTCCTATATAGACATTGTCTCACGTGCCACACTTCAATTTATATACACCTGATAATTTTTCTTTTTTTGTTTTGGTTTTATTGTTTTTTATTATATTTTGTAGAGTTTTATTAGTTTTAAATGCCACATTAATGTTCAACTTTTTGAAGTGTTTAGATATTTTATTTGAAAGTGGGCCTATGTATGACATTACGACATATTTCTTTATGTTTTCTTTGGGTAAAGGAAAAACTTTGTTAATTGCTTTTTTGTAATGAACCTTCTTAATTAGACATTCTATAATTTCAGGGTCGTAGCCATTATTAACAGCCAATTGTTTAATAATAATAATTAAAATAAACCTCATAGTGTTATTTCCTACCTACATAACATAATAAAGCAATGCATTGTTTAAAATGAGTAGCAAATCATATGAATAATCTTTCATAAGAACATACACTTTATTTAATGAAGATATTTGATCTGTGTATTCTTACATCTTATGGTTGTTTTTGTTGAGAACATATGTTTCAAGGCTTGTTAGCCCCATCTTCAGCTTTTACAGACTGATTTTTCTCAAGTTGTCGGCCCTGATTCTTGACTCCTGCTCTCTCTTCCTGTGACCCAATGAACTTGCTAAATAAGGTTCCTTTCTCCGGGAATTTCAAAATTCTTTCCTTGTTCTTCTGTATGTAGATTTTTGTCCATATGGTGAGATCATTTGTGTTTTTTAACTGTTTTAATAATTTTGTGTTTACATCTGTTTTGTGTTTTTCTGACCAAATGTGAGCAGCTACTACAGAATTTTCTACTTCCCCTTTTTTTATATTCCCTATGTGTTCTTTAGTTCTAATGGTTAATTTTTTTTTTTTTTATTTCCCTGTGTATATCTTGTCGCAGTCTGCACATTTTATTTGATATATTCCTGATTTTTTACTATCATCAATCTTTATATTTTTGTTGGTTTTTATTATTTTATTCAAACGATAATCATTCTTTGGGGCTAAACTGATATTAAATTTTCCAAAAACCTTTTGAAATTTATTGTGTGCCCAAGAGTGATGTGAATTTCCCGTATTTCTTTTCTTTTTTCTATCTGAAGAGTGCTTTCATTCCTCAATATTTTTTTTTGTACTTATACATTTTTTTGTGTATAATTTTTTCCTTGAAACCATTTTCTTTTGCAACATCAATTGTGTTTTTTCTCTAACTTGTAATTTTTTTGGTTCATGGGTATATTTACCAATCTATGCACTAGGCTGTTGAAGAATGCCATTTTGTGTGAAATATGTTTGAAACCTGTTGATTCAATATAGTTATCTGTATGTGTTCCTTTTCTGTGAAAGCTAAATTATATTTTCTTCTTTTCCTCATTTCTATGTAATTTCAGATCTAAAAATGGTAATTGTTTTTATCCTAATTATTAAGTAAACTTCTTATTGTTGGTTCCTATTTTATTTTTAAAATACACATTATTTATTCATATAATGGATGCATATACATTTTTTCCTTTTTTTTTAATATTCAATGCTCCAGGTTGTCATTTTAACATTTCTGGTGTTTTCTTCTGGCATTCACATAATTGAGGCCATGAGAACCATAGTGATATAAGTGACTTTTTTTTACAAAAATGAGATAAATGCATAAAATTGTAGCCATTTGGTTCTTTTACCTCTTGCCATAGAGATACAAGTACTTTCCATCACCTGCTGCCATCTAGAGAGGAATATGTTAACTAGATAAACCAGAAATGAGCTTTGCTTCAGGTTCATACTGATACAAGTGACAACAGACACAATGGATTCAGTATGTATGATGAGAAAGGAAGACACTGAGAAACAAAAGGTTGAAGATTCGGTGGATGAGATACAACAAAAGCTCTCCTTTGATAGTTCAGTTTAAGACCATACTGAATTCAAACATGCCTTTTCGACATCTTGATCTTCGTCATAATGCAGTAGGACGGCCTCTACAATTCCACAACACGCTAAGAATGCTGCGTGAAGGAGAGGTACCATTGAAAGGAGAAAAAATTAAAGATCTGCCTACCCTGCTCTATATCATTCCTCCAATATACCATGGCTTTTATCTTAACCTCAAAGCTTCTGCTTCTAATATCACTAACTCAGGAAGAGGTAGCGGAAGAGGACATGCACAAGGACGAGGACATGGGGTTCGAGGAAACGGGCATGGGAGCTGTGAGAATATTGTTCCTGGAGAAGAATACTCAGATTCAGAGGAAATAAGTGATGAAAGTGATTAATCCTATCAGTGACAGAACTCTTATGTTTATTATTTTACTGTTGGCAGACTGACGTATTTCTGAGACACTGATCTTGAACTTGATACAGATTTATACTTATTTGTAATGTATGTAACAATTTAACAAATGTATTCATGATCACATTTATTAATTGCATTTAAAAGTTACATTAGCACTAGGCTATAATGTACATCATATTGCAAATACATACCTATTTAGAGTCATACTAATACAAGTGCCATTGATAACAATAATATCAGGACCATACTGGTACAAGTGATGTTTAATTTAGGCTGTAATGGATAAATTACATGCGTTATGTACCATATGTTCATTATAGGAAGTATTTTGTAGGTTGCACTTGAAAATAATAAAAGTTGTTTGATAAGGAAATTCAGTGAATTATTATTCTATTATAAACTTTCAAGTACTAATATCTCAAAACTTGATTTATGATACTTAGATCACTATGGTTCTCATGGCCTCAATTATGACCCACTTCAAAGGTTTGGGTTCATGGAAGGTGGGTTATGCTGCTCCGATGGTGATGATGATAGTGCTGCACCAGGAGAGTCCTTTTTTAAACTTAATTTAAATTGAATATGGATAATGATTATGTTGGCCATGTAATGTTCGGGGACCATTTGGGCCTTAAAGTTTACTTTAAAATTAAGGAAAAAAATGTTCCTGCATAATGGATGATTCCTGATATGAGAAAAGTCCATTCTGCAAGAGCTCCAAATAACTTAGCAAATTCCTCAGCAAGACAAATTGATGGTCTGATTTTGCTGATTAACAAACTTGATTTTACTTTTCTTATTTGAATGTTACATGCTGTTTAATTTGAATAAAAACAAACATGTTTTACAGTGTCTCGCTACTCGGTGCTGCATGACATGCTTGTGATGGGTGTGAGCTCCATCAACATGGTAGTATCCATGTCGACGTGTCTCCTTGTAATATCGTTTGCCTGGATATGGTATCGACCAGTGCTGGGTGCATTTCTTATCATAGGTGCCATTGTGCCGCTCGTTATTTCAGCAGTTAGACTTTATCGTGGGGATCTTCAGGAAAATCGATACCAGAGATTATGACTTAGAAACTTTCTAATCTTTTTACATTGATACATTGTGATGAGACAAAATGTGTTGTTAGATAAATAGATATGTAATTTTCAAAAGCAAATATTGCACAAAGATAATGTTAACTCAGAAGAAAAATCTGCACTTGATCCTAGATATGAACCCAAGATCTCTAGATCGTCAGAAGCAGTTAGCCAATGCTATCTGGCAGCTTCTAATTCAACAAGACATATTTTAATGAGAAATTGCATAACTTTTATAGCAGTTAAGCTTTGTATTTCGATGTATTAAGTTAAATTTTAACATTGGCAATGATGGACAGTTATTATTTTGAAAAAAAAAGATATAATGCCTGAATCGAGAATTGTAATTTTTCAATCATTATTTTGAAAAGAAAAATTTACGCCTGAATTGGGAATTACAATTTTTCTTTTCAAAATAATACTTGTCCATCAATGCAAATGTTAAAATTTAAATTAATACATTGTAATACTGTATATTAGCTGCTATAAAAGTTAATGTAATTTCTTATTAAAATGCGTACTTGAATTAGAAGCTGCCAGATATCATTGCTTTTGACGATAAAGAGAATTATATATAAAGAATAAGAATTAACATATGTTTCAGAAGCCTGAAATAGTGTAAAGGTTAGCACACTAGCATACAGAGCTAGAGGTTTTGGTTTCAAATACTGATTCAGGCATTAATTTTTCTTTTCAAAATAATAATTGTCCAAGATCTCCAGCTTTATGTGCTGTTGCTCAACCATTGTGGTACATACGCACACCTCCTGATTCAAGAACAAATTATTCTCTCTTTAATTCCCGGATCCCCTGTAAGTAGTGAAACAGTTTAATAGAAATTAATGTATGTTCCAGTGCCATCAACTGCAAATTTTAATTCTAAAGTTTCTCATTCTAAACTAGCAGATAAATGGGGTTAATATTATGATTAAATTAAAATGCTTCATACCTCACCTCATATCCAGTCTTCTAATTATACTGCAGTTTCAAAGCTTTGACAGCTTCATCTTCAGTAATTTCTCTGACTGATGTTATGTCTATCAGAAGAACTACTTCTTCCTCATCTAGTCTCATGTCCCTGTTTTAGAGGTCGAGTTTTGGACAAAAGCCTCCATCTGTCTCAGTCATTCTATGTCTCCTTTTCAGTCATCCCCATTGATTCATCTCCTCTTTTCTGAACATTCTTATTAACTTGTTCTTCCCATCTATGTCTCTTCCTCTTGGTCTCAATTCCAGTGCTTGTCTTGATATTGGTTCGGTGTACATTACCAGAAATTTAGTTAATTAATTGAATACAATTTTAATGTATATAAATATATTAGCTATTGATATTAATAACATTTATACATGAAAATATCATATTTTAAAAATATAATATGAAATGAAGGAGTATTTGCTTACGTTATAACTAGAGTCCGGATGTTAGGCACTAAAGAAATTCAAAAAAGGCAGGCAAAAAGGCACTAAAAATCGTTAATATAGACACTAAAAATTCAAAATAGGCTCTTACAAAAAATGGACTACAACATAACGTTTTACAGTCTTACGTTAAGAATATAAACATATGCTATCAATAGCATGCCAAGATATCAGAGTTGCTTTTAGAATTTGTTTTGCCTTTTTACAAAGAGCAGAACCTTCTTTGTCACTTAGCAATGTTTGTATTGAAAAGAAGCAAAGAACTTTCCTCCAAGCCTTAGAGCCGGAGCATAATACAATGGGACATATTATACTTAGGGCTATTTTGCTTAACGGAAATGCATGAGGTAGAAAAATACAATATTTACCTAACAGGATGCATTGAGAGGGAATCATCTACCTGCTAGGTTATTGGGTTATTGCCACCCTTACCCTAAAATATTCTAAGGGAATTTATAAAAAGAACACTTGAAAACTTCTATGAAATGATTTGTGTCATGAAGTTTGTCCATTTCAATTGATTTTATTGTAATACTGAAGTAATTTCGAGAAAAAAGTGCAAATAGGCATTTATAGGCATTGTAAGCTGAAATAGACATTTATAGGCAAAATGAACTTCATGGAAAACAACTCTAGGGATGTTGGTATGAACTTAT